>JAWPHD010008448.1:0-115049 GCA_037043455.1 Cyrtodaria siliqua
CCCGTCATTGCCATATGCGTTGTGTCCCTGAGCAAGACACTTTATCTGCATTGCTTAGTACTGGTCCTACCCAGGAAGACATCGAGAGTGATTCAAATAAGTTCATAGAGCTTTCGTTACAATCGATGTAAAATAAATAAGTTTAAACTAACCAGCCATGCCAAACCCCAAAACTGGAGCGTCGAATTAAGAGTTAACAGCTAATAATTCATTTTACGCATATTCAGTCACGGGTATTTTAAGAACCCGTGAATAAACATATACTTGTAATCGGCATATATATTCATTATTATATGACATAAACACCTGGATATAGTTTTGATAAACGGGTTTGTAGTGTATTAGACCGGTTAATTGCAAACTGATTTTTTTATTATTTATATATCAAGAGAAGGTACATACACAATCAATTGTTCTTTGTTTATATTAACGGTGGCTGTGCAAATTTTAATTGTACTTTTGATGATGGATTTTTTATATTGTATATAAACGGTATATTATTTAGAAGAAACTGAGTAATAAATCATGTATTTTGAGTCTCATAGGCCGTTATTACAGCCGGTATAACATTTTGTTTATGTAAGATTTGTATATGTGTCTAACTTTTATATGTGACTCTATACTAAACTATCAAAGTCTAGAAAACAAGATAAAAAGTATTTCCATGCTGTACAAAAGACAAATTACATTTAACATGAGGCGAATATGAGAGATGAAAAAGGGTTCCGATTTCGACAATTACAATCGTGTGTCCTAAGCGACCTGAACAACTTGCCACATCATGTCCATGTCGGATTACAATTATACGACCAATGGATTGAAATGAATAAGAACTATCCTTGACCACTACTGCATGTATTATCCCGTCCACTGGACACATAGTTATACCAGACCACTACTGTATGCCTTATTCCGTCCTCAGGACACCTTGCTGATCATTAAGAATGCTTCACGGTGTCCAGTCCCAAACGATTACATACATGTGGTTTGGTTGAGCTGGTTCGAGATATTTTGTAGATGTGTTTGTACATTATTAAGCAAAGTTTAGGATTTAAAAATAATGTTAATCGCCTAATGTCTTCTTTGCAATCTCAAAGCAGTATGTTAACGAATGAATTTTAAATCGAAACTTGAAATGTATCTTAAGCCTTGTAAACCTTTCGGGGACCATTTTAAATATTAACACAATGGTGCGCAGGATTGGCACTTTCAGAAAGCGTCAACAAAATTTCATTATAGGAAAAAAACAATTCAGAAATTAAAATTTTAACATGGTAGTGCTTGAAAAGGTCTCAAATATATAAAACATGTGATATGAACCAAAAAGTGCACACTCAAATAATGAGAAAAAAACCGACCGTCATGCCAAAAATGACGAAAAACGACAAACAAAATTGAAAATGAAAAGAGGAGAATTACTGGCCGTCATTATGCGACAGGTTTAACATTTGGGTGTGTAATAAGCAAACTTAATTATATAACCTTGTATACAATGCACCGTGTACACTACTACCAATGCTCTGCCACCCACCTTCTCAATTAAACTCTCATCAGTGATGGATTGGTAGTTTGGCATCAGTCCTTAGTGTGTAATAACCCGCCAAATAACGGAAAATTACAATACAAAACCGTTTATTTAAAACTCTATCCAGGTGTTCAGGTCATATAATAATGCACATGTGCCGATTAAAAGTATATGTTTTATTCACGGGTTCTTAAAATAGCCGTGGTTGAATATGCGTAAAACAAATTATGAGTTGGTAACTCTTAATTCAACGCTCCAGTTTTGTGGTTTGGCCTGGCTGGTTAAAGCCGTTTACATTATGTCAGTAGAGTTTGGATTCTCAAAACGTTTAAGTTATATATATATATATATATATATATAACTCGTCGTGAGGGTGTACATCTGTTGTAAAATGTGCCAGTTGATGGCGGGATAGATACGTTAACCATTTCCTATTTTACCTGTTAGAGAATGCTTCCCTATGCATATAAAGAGGCAATCATCCCTACTTATAACGTCATGATCTGA
This sequence comes from Cyrtodaria siliqua, assembly GCA_037043455.1. Classification (NCBI taxonomy): domain Eukaryota; kingdom Metazoa; phylum Mollusca; class Bivalvia; order Adapedonta; family Hiatellidae; genus Cyrtodaria; species Cyrtodaria siliqua. The sequence continues at coordinate 2,033 of JAWPHD010008448.1, forward strand.
TCGGAACATTAAATTCGGCCATGAAGAGAAACATAACTTGAAATAAAAACAATAAAAAAAGCTTTCTTTTTTTTGGCAGAGTATTATTTTTATATGACAATAAATTACATTTATGTTTTGTTTTTTTATAATTTATAGACTGATACCAGTCTAATGGATTTGTTGCGTGATCATTCATAGCTATTAACAAGTTAAACCATATAACTCAACATCTTATTGCCCATAAAACATAGTGGTGATAATTATTTTATTTTATATGGCAGATTACACACATACAGCTAATATCATTTGTGTTCTGTGACGAGGTATTCGGAATGTATAGGTATTGCCTTTATGTTCATCCCACACTGACAAGTATACTGAGCAAAAATAAAAAGTACCCATTTTTCTTTCCATTATTATATAGACAGCAAAACAGGAAATAATAAATGAAGTATATAGAATAATTAGATCGACCACCAAACATTATTTTTTGTTGAAAAGCTCAGTACACAAGGGAGTTATCCCCATTTTTTTTAAATCATGCATTTTTGATAAAAACACATAACATCTACAAACATTACCTCAATTTGTCCACGACAATATTCTCTATACGTTGCTTCCGAAAAAAATCACAGAAAAACAAACACACCGATTGTGTAGCTAGCAGTTTTTGATTCTCACATTTTTTCATATTACCTCCCTTTAAGATTTCCATAGCATCCATTAAAGAGTATTTGAAACTGAATAAAGGAATATTTAGTACTCAGTGAAGTGTGCTTAAAACATCAAACATTGTTTAATTAAAGCGTTGTTCAAGCTGTCCTATGCATATGCCCTCAAAATCTGGCCTATGGGAATACCAGCAAAAAAAAAGGGTGGGGGTGGTACTTTTTTTTTTGGTGAGTATATGTTTGAGCGGTTCACACATCACACCACTAGTTCCAGTCTGTTCAGGCGTCTTAATAGTTCTATTATATCACCAATATTAATACCTACACAAAACACAAGATCTAATGCGAATAATGGGGTCTTTGTTTAGCTTATCTCAACAAATATTTTCGCTTGTAAACGCCTTAAAAGATGAAAAGACGGTATAGATGACCATTTGAAAACGTCAGCAAAATTGATAGATATAGTGATTGGTCCAAATTTGGGACAAAAACTTCATTATTTTATGTCTAGAGCTCGTATTTCATTTGACCAAAACTTAGCGTGAATTTAACCTTATGTTCGCCCCTAATGATAGCATTATAGAAGGGGTCATCAGTCAATCCTTCAATTATCAAACACCTCAATTTAGATAATTGCAGTTTTCAAAAGGAGTTTCAATCATTTTTATCCCGGTATTTTTGTGTGATCTGACTCAAATTGTGCATAATTTGGGGATTAAAGTTTTAACTGATCAGTTATATAGCCACCAGAATCAGACTGTCTGAGTAAGTGTGAATTATTGTCAAACGTCAGTATATACAAACAAATCAGAAAATGCTCAATTTAGAAAAACTGCTACTCAAAACTAGGAAAAATACTTTCGCTATATGTTCAATATTCTGAAAGTTTACTTGTCTGAGCTCTGCAGAATGTGTGATTTTTTTCCATTTTTTTAAATACATACTCCAATGAACTCGCGGAGTATTATCCCACATTTTGTTTAATACATGGAGTGTGAATCATCGCATTATCATCCATTTAAAAGGTATACAATTGTATCTGGAATAGTAGAGATCGATACATGGCAATATTTTGTCATGGGTTTGACATGATATCAATGTTCCTTCAAAATTGACTGAGCGTTTACAAAACAAATATTGTATTCCCTCATGTAAAACAAATATATGAACACATGAGGCAATACATATATAATATATCGTAAAAGGCTCTTACACATGTTTTTCGTTTAAGACATTAGATACATTTTTAACAGGTTTAAATAAAATTAGTAGATAGTGGATGGAGTCCATCTTTTTCTTTCTGTTTTTTTCCCCACACAAATATACGTATACTTTACAGCCACACTTACATATCACTGCATACAGTTTTGGAAACATGTGACAGCTTACAATATAGTCGTATCTGAATCTGTTCAACATTTGTTTTATAAATTCATATTGTTCTCTATATTCTAGATTGTTATTAGAATCCATGATAGATGTATGTTTTCGTATGAATAACTCATATTAACACATTATTCAGGTTATTTCGAACCGCCAAGAGAAAAAAAATACACTTATTCCAGCCGCCCCAGAGAGAGGGGACGGAAGGAACCCTGCCCTACTTTTACTATCGAATATATTCCTACGCTTCTTTAACCGAAATCCCGGTTAATGTCCCCATTCGACAGACGAGGCTATGGGAAGTAGATTTTTCTAAGGACACACCTAAGTAACTCAGTGGTGGCAGTGCGGCATGAACCCGTGATCTCTACCCACTGGGCCACCGCGTCCCCCACTCCCACCCCACCCCAATTATCCAACAGTTCGTAATAGTGTATATTTAATCCATAGCTGATGAATAGTCTGGTATCATTGTCTGACTTTATAGATAGATAGATAGATACTTTATTGACTTAAACATTTACAGTTTCTCATCATTACATACATAATGTGTAATACATAATTATAATCACATGACAGGATACAATACAATAGCCCTTCATCGTAACACCAACTGCGGTATATGTCGTATTGCCAATCTTTGGTAGGATCGAACGCATGTGTCTAAACAAATATTTACTGTGACAATTAATAAATTATTGGGGTTAAAATATATCAGCAATATTTTCTTTCCTTAAAAACTATTTCACTTTTTACCTCCCCACAGAACCACGCAATTAAAACAGCATCGCGGTAAAAAGTGTGAAAACTAATATCCGTTTAAAGTGTTCGTATAGCTAAAGAATTTACAAGTATAATTACAGGCTGCGTGAGATTTAATATGAAACTCTCTTTGTAGTCTCTAAATCTCTAATTACATAATTTGTAATTCAACAATAAATGTTGACCCAGATTCAGACACATTTGGTCGAACGAAAGCCACACTAGAGACACATTTTAACAAAAACATAATTATTAATTTAAAAGTATTTGATTTGATTTGATTTGTTAAATCACATTTTCACCAGGTTAATACATGTTGTGTTTAAAAACATGGAAGAAAAAACTGCAAGGGTCCTTTAGTACTATAAGGCACGCACAATGCCCCCACTGAACACGGCTGTGACTTTTATCGGCTCCATGTAATACAACTTCCATAGGTTAAAACAGTTCAGTTTAACGCTCTTTAAACAGAAAGAATTTTCACAACAACGTATTGCCTAAACTGTATTTGTCGTTAAAAATATATAGCTATAGGTATTTTCAAAACTCGTATAAATATATTAATATTATTAATTTAATATTAGGATAATATTGATCTGAAAATTGACATTCTTCGCCTTAATAACACCTTTTCAAAGGAAATGATCACTCAAAACAAAGGAAATGATCACTCAAAACAAAGGAAAGGAAATGCTCACTCAAAACCAAGGAAATGATCACTCAAAACAAAGGAAATGATCAATCACTCAAAACAAAGGAAATGATCACTCAAAACAAAGGAAATGATCTCTCAAAACAAAGTAAATGATCACTCAAAACAAAGGAAATGATCACTCAAAACAAATACTAGTATTACACTTTATAACCTTAGGTTTGCTTAAAATTTGAAATTTCTTCCTAAATACAAAAAATATTTGTGTTTCTGCTTAGTTTTATTGACGTATTTCTAATATTGGATATTACATCTCACACATATACGTATTACTGCAATAAAAATAAATGAGGACCTCTCACACAACCGTGCTGCCGCCTTAAATGAGGACCTCTATGAGATAAATGTAAACTGCCAACAAATGAGGACCTCTCACACAAACATACAACAGCCGAAAAATGAGGACCTCTCACACGTTCGTACTGCCGCAAACCAATGAAGACCTCTTACACAAACATACAACAGCCACAAATGAGGACCTCTCACACGTTCGTATTTCTGCCAACAAATAAGGACCTCTCACACATACGAACTGCCGTCAAAAATTAGGACCTCTTACACAAACGTACAGTCGCCAACAAATAAGGACTCCTCACATACACATGCGTACCACCGCCAACAAATGAGGACCTCTGACACATACATACTGCCGCCAACAAATGAGGACCTCTGACACATACGTACTGCCGCCAACAAATGAGGACCTCTGACACATACGTACTGCCGCCAACAAATGAGGACATCTGACACATAGGTACTGCCGCCAACAAATGAAGACCTCTGACACATACATACTGCCGCCAACAAATGAGGACCTCTGACACATACGTACTGCCGCCAACAAATGAGGACCTCTGACACATACATACTGCCTCCAACAAATGAGGACCTCTGACACATACGTACTTCCGCCAACAAATGAGGACCTCTGACACATACGTACAGCCGCCAACAAATGAGGACCTCTGACACAGACGTACTGCCGCCAACAAATGAGGACATCTGACACATACGTACTGCCGCCAACAAATGAGGACCTCTGACACATACGTACTGCCGCCAACAAATGTGGACCTCTGACACATACGTACTGCCGCCAACAAATGAGGACCTCTGACACTGCCGCCAACAAATGAGGACCACTGACACATACATACTGCCGCCAACAAATGAGGCCTCTGACACATACATACTGCCGCCAACAAATGAGGACCTCTGCCACTTACGTACTGCCGCCAACAAATGAGGACCTCTGACACATACGTACTGCCGCCAACAAATGAGGACCTCTGACACATACATACTGCCGCCAACAAATGAGGACCTCTGACACATACATACTGCCGCCAACAAATGAAGACCTCTGACACATACATACTGCCGCCAACAAATGAGGACCTCTGACACATACGTACTGCCGCCAACAAATGAGGAGCTCTGACACATACATACTGCCGCCAACAAATGAGGAGCTCTGACACATACATACTGCCGCCAACAAATGAGGACCTCTGACACATACGTACTGCCGCCAACAAATGAGGACCTCCGACACATACATACTGCCGCCAACAAATGAGGACCTCCGACACATAAATACTGCCGCCAACAAATGAAGACCTCTAACACAAACGTAAAACCGCCAACAAATGAGGACCTCTGACACAAACGTACAACCGCCAACAAATAAGGACCTCTAACACAAACGTAAAACAGCCAACAAATGAGGACCTCTGACAAAACGTAAAACTGCCAACAAATGAGGATTCTAACAAAAACGTTCAACCGCCAACAAATGATGACATCTGACACAAACGTACAACCACCAACAAATGAGGACCTCTAACACAAACGTAAAACCGCCAACAAATGAGGACCTCTAACACAAACGTACAACCGCCAACAAATGAGGACCTCTAACACAAACGTACAACCGCCAACAAATGAGGACCTCTAACACAAACGTACAACCGCCAACAAATGAGGACCTCTAACACAAACGTACAACTGCCAACAAATGAGGACCTCTAACACAAACGTACAACCGCCAACAAATGAGGTCCTCTAACACAAACGTACAACCGCCAACAAATGAGGACCTCTAACACAAACGTACAACCGCCAACAAATGAGGACCTCTAACACAAACGTACAACTGCCAACAAATGAGGACCTCTAACACAAACGTACAACCGCCAACAAATGAGGACCTCTAACACAAACGTAAAACTGCCAACAAATGAGGACCTCGGACCTCTAACACAAACGTACAACCGCCAACAAATGAGGACCTCTAACAAATGAGGACCTCTGACACATACATACTGCCGCCAACAAATGAGGACCTCTGACACATACATACTGCCGCCAACAAATGAGGACCTCTGACACATACATACTGCCGCCAACAAATGAGGACCTCTGACACATACATACTGCCGCCAACAAATGAGGACCTCTGACACATACGTACTGCCGCCAACAAATGAGGAGCTCTGACACATACATACTGCCGCCAACAAATGAGGAGCTCTGACACATACATACTGCCGCCAACAAATGAGGACCTCTGACACATACGTACTGCCGCCAACAAATGAGGACCTCCGACACATACATACTGCCGCCAACAAATGAGGACCTCCGACACATAAATACTGCCGCCAACAAATGAAGACCTCTAACACAAACGTAAAACCGCCAACAAATGAGGACCTCTGACACAAACGTACAACCGCCAACAAATAAGGACCTCTAACACAAACGTAAAACAGCCAACAAATGAGGACCTCTGACAAAACGTACAACTGCCAACAAATGAGGATTCTAACAAAAACGTTCAACCGCCAACAAATGATGACATCTGACACAAACGTACAACCACCAACAAATGAGGACCTCTAACACAAACGTAAAACCGCCAACAAATGAGGACCTCTAACACAAACGTACAACCGCCAACAAATGAGGACCTCTAACACAAAAGTACAACCGCCAACAAATGAGGACCTCTAACACAAACGTACAACTGCCAACAAATGAGGACATCTAACACAAACGTACAACTGCCAACAAATGAGGACCTCTTACACAAACGTACAACCGCCAACAAATGAGGTCCTCTAACACAAACGTACAACCGCCAACAAATGAGGACCTCTAACACAAACGTACAACCGCCAACAAATGAGGACCTCTAACACAAACGTACAACTGCCAACAAATGAGGACCTCTAACACAAACGTACAACCGCCAACAAATGAGGACCTCTAACACAAACGTAAAACTGCCAACAAATGAGGACCTCGGACCTCTAACACAAACGTACAACCGCCAACAAATGAGGACCTCTAACACAAACGTACAACCGCCAACAAATGAGGACCTCCAGCACAAACGTACAACCTACAACAAATGAGGCCCTCTCAAACAATCGTACAACAGCCAACAAATGAGGACCTCGGACCTCTAACACAAGCGTACAACACCAACAAATGAGGCCCTCTCACACAAGCGTACAACGACCAACAAATGAGGCCCTCTCACACATACATACTACCGCCAGCTAATGAGGCCCTCTCACACATAATACTACTGCCAGCAAATGAGGCCCTCTCACACATACATACTACCGCCAGCTAATGAGGCCCTCTCACACATAATACTACTGCCAGCAAATGAGGCCCTCTCACACATACATACTACCGCCAGCAAATGTGACCCTCTCAAACAAGCTTACAACCACCAGCAAATGAGGCCCTCTCACACATAATACTACTGCCAGCAAATGAGGCCCTCTCACACATACATACTACCGCCAGCAAATGTGACCCTCTCAAACAAGCTTACAACCACCAGCAAATGAGGCCCTCTTACACCTACATACTACCGCCAGCAAATGAAGCCCTCTCAAACAAACGTACAACCATCAACAAATGAGGCCCTCTCACACAAGCGTACAACCGTCAACATATGAGGCCCTCTCAAACAAGCGTACAACCACCGGCAAATGAGGCCCTCTCATACACGCGTGCAACACCAACAATTGAGACCCTCTCACGCAAGCATACAACCACCAACAAATGAGGCCCTTTCATACAAGCGTACAACACCATCAAATGAGGCCCTCTCACACATACGTACTACCGCCAGAAAATGAGGCCCTCTCACAAAAGCGTACACCACCAACAAATGAGGCCCTCTCACACATACACACTACCAACAACAAATGAGGCCCTCTCACACATACACACTTCCACCAACAAATGAGGCCCTCTCACACTAGCGTACAAACACCAACAAATGAGGCCCTCTCACACAAGCGTACACCCACCAACAAATGAGGCCCTCTCACACAAGCGTACACCCACCAACAAATGAGGCCCTCACACACAAGCGTACACCCACCAACAAATGAGGCCCTCTCACACATACACACTACCACGAACAAATGAGGCCCTCTCACACAAGCGTACAAACACCAACAAATGAGGCCCTCTCACACAAGCGTACACCCACCAACAAATGAGGCCCTCTCACACATACACACTACCCCCAACAAATGAGGCCCTCTCACACAAGCGTACAACCACCATCAAATGAGGCCCTCTCACACATGCATACTACCGCCAACAAATGAGGCCCTCTCACACATACATACTACCGCCAACAAATGAGGCCCTCTCACACATACATACTACCACCAACACATGAGGCCCTCTCACACATACATACTACCACCAGTTAATGAGGCCCTCTCACACATACATACTACCGCCAGCTAATGAGGCCGTCTCACACATACATACTACCGCCAACAAATGAGGCCCTCTCACACATACATACTACCGCCAACAAATGAGGCCCTCTCACACACACTTACTACCGCCAACAAATGAGGCCCTCTCACACATACATACTACCGCCAACAAATGAGGCCCTCTCACACATACATACTACCGCCAACAAATGAGGCCCTCTCACACATACATACAATCACCAACAAATGAGGCCCTCTCACACAAACATACTACCGCCAACAAATGAGGCCCTCTCAAACATACATACTACCGCCAACAAATGAGGCCCTCTCAAACAAACATACTACCACCAACAAATGAGGCCCTCTCACACATACATACTACCGCCAGCTAATGAGGCCCTCTCACACAAACATACTACCACCAACAAATGAGGCACTCTCACACATACATACTACCGCCAACAAATGAGGCCCTCTCACACATACATACAATCACCAACAAATGAGGCCCTCTCACACAAACATACTACCGTCAACAAATGAGGCCCTCTCACACAAGCGTACAACACCAACAAATGAGGCCCTGTCACACATACATACTACCGCCAACAAATGAGGCCCTCTCACACAAACATACTACCACCAACAAATGAGGCCCTCTCACACATACACACTACCACCAACAAATGAGGCCCTCTCACACAAGCGTACAACACCAACAAATGAGGCCCTCTCACACAAGCGTACAACCACCAACAAATGAGGCACTCTCACACAAGCATACTACCGCCGACAAATGAGGCCCTCTCACACAAACATACTACCACCAACAAATGAGGCCCTCTCACACATACACACTACCAACAACAAATGAGGCCCTCTCACACAAGCGTACAACACCAACAAATGAGGCCCTCTCACACAAGCGTACAACCACCAACAAATGAGGCCCTCTCACACAAGCATACTACCGCCAACAAATGAGGCCCTCTCACACAAACATACTACCACCAACAAATGAGGCCCTCTCACACATACACGATACCACCAACAAATGAGGCCCTCTCACACAAGCGTACAACACCAACAAATGAGGCCCTCTCACACAAGCGTACAACCACCAACAAATGAGGCCCTCTCACACATACATACTACCGCCAACAAATGAGGCCCTCTCACACATACATACAATCACCAACAAATAAGGCCCTCTCACACAAACATACTACCGCCAACAAATGAGGCCCTCTCAAACAAGCGTACAACACCAACAAATGAGGCCCTGTCACACATACATACTACCGCCAACAAATGAGGCCCTCTCACACAAACATACTACCACCAACAAATGAGGCCCTCTCACACATACACACTACCACCAACAAATGAGGCCCTCTCACACATACATACTACCGATAGCTAATGAGGCCCTATCACACATACACACTACCACCAACAAATGAGGCCCTCTCACACATACATACTACCGCCAGCTAATGAGGCCCTCTCACACATACACACTACCACCAACAAATGAGGCCCTCTCACACAAGCGTACAACCACCAACAAATGAGGCCCACTCACACATACACACTACCGCCAGCTAATGAGGCCCTCTCACACAAACATACTACCACCAACAAATGAGGCCCTATCACACATACATACTACCGCCAGCTTATGAGGCCCTCTCACACAAACATACTACCACCAACAAATGAGGCCCTCTCACACATACATACTACCGCCAACAAATGAGGCCCTCTCACACATACATACAATCACCAACAAATGAGGCCCTCTCACACAAACATACTACCGTCAACAAATGAGGCCCTCTCACACCAGCGTACAACACCAACAAATGAGGCCCTGTCACACATACATACTACCGCCAACAAATGAGGCCCTCTCACACAAACATACTACCACCAACAAATGAGGCCCTCTCACACATACACACTACCACCAACAAATGAGGCCCTCTCACACAAGCGTACAACACCAACAAATGAGGCCCTCTCACACAAGCGTACAACCACCAACAAATGAGGCCCTCTCACACAAGCATACTACCGCCAACAAATGAGGCCCTCTCACACAAACATACTACCACCAACAAATGAGGCCCTCTCACACATACACACTACCACCAACAAATGAGGCCCTCTCACACAAGCGTTCAACACCAACAAATGAGGCCCTCTCACACAAGCGTACAACCACCAACAAATGAGGCCCTCTCACACAAGCATACTACCGCCAACAAATGAGGCCCTCTCACACAAACAAACTACCACCAACAAATGAGGCCCTCTCACACATACACACTACCACCAACAAATGAGGCCCTCTCACACAAGCGTACAACACCAACAAATGAGGCCCTCTCACACAAGCGTACAACCACCAACAAATGAGGCCCACTCACACATACATACTACCGCCAACAAATGAGGCCCTCTCACACAAGCGTACAACACCAACAAATGAGGCCCTGTCACACATACATACTACCGCCAACAAATGAGGCCCTCTCACACAAACATACTACCACCAACAAATGAGGCCCTCTCACACATACACACTACCACCAACAAATGAGGCCCTCTCACATAAGCGTACAACACCAACAAATGAGGCCCTCTCACACAAGCGTACAACACCAACAAATGAGGCCCTCTCACACATACACACTACCCCCAACAAATGAGGCCCTCTCACACATACATACTACCGCCAACAAATGAGGCCCTCTCACACATACATACTACCGCCAACAAATGAGGCCCTCTCAGACAAGCGTACAACCACCAACAAATGAGGCCCTCTCACACAAGCGTACAACCACCAACAAATGAGGCCCTCACACACAAGCGTACAACCACTAACAAATGAGGCCCTCTCACACAAGCGTACAACCACTAACAAATGAGGCCCTCTCACACAAGCGTACAACCACTAACAAATGAGGCCCTCTCACACAAGCGTACAACCACCAACAAATGAGGCCCTCTCACACAAGCGTACAACACCAACAAATGAGGCCCTCTCACACATACATACTACCGCCAACAAATGAGGCCCTCTCACACATACACACTACCACCAACAAATGAGGCCCTCTCACACAAGCGTACAACCACCAACAAATGAGGCCCTCTCACACAAGCGTACAACCACTAACAAATGAGGCCCTCTCACACATACATACTACCGCCAACAAATGAGGCCCTCTCACACATACATACTACCGCCAACAAATGAGGCCCTCTCAGACAAGCGTACAACACCAACAAATGAGGCCCTGTCACACATACATACTACCGCCAACAAATGAGGCCCTCTCACACATACACACTACCACCAACAAATGAGGCCCTCTCACACAAGCGTACAACCACCAACAAATGAGGCCCTCTCACACAAGCGTACAACCACTAACAAATGAGGCCCTCTCACACATACATACTACCGCCAACAAATGAGGCCCTCTCACACATACATACTACCGCCAACAAATGAGGCCCTCTCAGACAAGCGTACAACACCAACAAATGAGGCCCTGTCACACATACATACTACCGCCAACAAATGAGGCCCTCTCACACATACACACTACCACCAACAAATGAGGCCCTCTCACACAAGCGTACAACACCAACAAATGAGGCCCTCTCACACAAGCGTACAACCACTAACAAATGAGGCCCTCTCACACATACACACAACCACCAACAAATGAGGCCCTCTCACACAAGCGTACAACACCAACAAATGAGGCCCTCTCACACATACACACTACCACCAACAAATGAGGCCCTCTCACACAAGCGTACAACACCAACAAATGAGGCCCTCTCACACAAGCGTACAACCACTAACAAATGAGGCCCTCTCACACATACATACTACCGCCAACAAATGAGGCCCTCTCACACATACATACTACCGCCAACAAATGAGGCCCTCTCAGACAAGCGTACAACACCAACAAATGAGGCCCTGTCACACATACATACTACCGCCAACAAATGAGGCCCTCTCACACATACACACTACCACTAACAAATGAGGCCCTCTCACACAAGCGTACAACACCAACAAATGAGGCCCTCTCACACAAGCGTACAACCACTAACAAATGAGGCCCTCTCACACATACACACAACCACCAACAAATGAGGCCCTCTCACACAAGCGTACAACACCAACAAATGAGGCCCTCTCACACAAGCGTACAACACCAACAAATGAGGCCCTCTCACACAAGCGTACAACCACCAACAAATGAGGCCCTCTCACACATACATACTACCGCCAACAAATGAGGCCCTCTCACACATACATACTACCGCCAACAAATGAGGCCCTCTCACACATACACACTACCACCAACAAATGAGGCCCTCTCACACAAGCGTACAACACCAACAAATGAGGCACTCTCACACAAGCGTATAACCACTAACAAATGAGGCCCTCTCACACATACACACAACCACCAACAAATGAGGCCCTCTCACACAAGCGTACAACACCAACAAATGAGGCCCTCTCACACAAGCGTACAACACCAACAAATGAGGCCCTCTCACACAAGCGTACAACCACCAACAAATGAGGCCCTCTCACACATACATACTACCGCCAACAAATGAGGCCCTCTCACACATACATACTACCGCCAACAAATGAGGCCCTCTCACACATACATACTTCCACCAAAAAATAAGGCCCTCTCACACAAGCGTACAACCACCAACAAATGAGGACCACTCACACATACATACTACCACCAACAAATGAGGACCACACACACAAACGAACAACTTCCATCAAATAAGGCCCTCTCATACATACATACTACCACCAAAAAATGAGGCCCTCTCACACATACATATTACCGCCAACAAATGAGGACCACACACACAAACGAACAACTTCCATCAAATGAGAACCACTCACACAACAATATGAGCACAAACGTACAACCACCTACAAATGAGCATACCAGATAACCCAACTGGGCGTCCTGGAATGTGGTTGGTCATGTCATATTTATAAATAAACAGAATAACTTTCAGTAACCATTTTTTGGTGATGTTCAAGTACAATGTATACGGTATAATGCATGAATATTCTATGATGCAATGGTTACCCAAATCATTTGGGATTTTCAATTCTGAATTTGCTCTTCGTATTTTTACAGAAATAAATAATATCCACGAATCATATTATGGAATGATCTTCGGTATGCATGGGAATCCTTTATCACAGCTTTGTCGTTAATTATCTTGATTTTATGATTTGTTAGCAACTGTTGCTTACATAAAACAGGTATTATCCACACGATAGTGCTTCAAGGCGGGACATTTGGCATAACATATAAGTGATATAAAAACATATAAGTGATATAAAATAATAGTGTGTCTTTAATATGCATAACATATTTTGTGCTTGGCTAATGTTGGTGTGTACTAATTAAAGTAGCAATCCCGCCAACGGCAGCCAGATTTTACAACGTATGTACATCATTTCTAAATCTACTGACGATGAGGTATATACATAACTGACACATTTTTTAAGAATCTCAAGTCTAAAGACACAATATAAACGGCTTTTACCCGCCAGACCAAACCCCAAAACTGGAGAGTGGAATTAACTCATAATTCGTTTTACTTTTAATTTTGGATATAGTTTTGATAAGCGTTTTTCTGGTGTAATTTTGCCGTTATTTGGCGGGTTAGTTTCATTAACCTATAAAATGTTGAAAAGCCGTCAAACACTCAATCATTTGATACATTACGGATTCGCTTGAACAAAGATAAAAAATAAACATGCACGTGTTTAGACAAACATCTGTTGACAAGAATGCTTTGTTACATACATTTTTGGCAATATTGCAATATTCAAGATATAGAAGACGAATTTCATTTCATTCTAGAATGCCCATGTTACCCTGATATGTTTAATGTCATTGCATTATTGCAAACTGAAAACACAATGTTTGTTTTTACTTGGCTAAATATCTCAAATGTGCGATGTCACATAGGCTATCTATAACGCAGGATTGAACACTTTATGGTTTTCCTCTTTAGACCTGATATATGTCTGAATATATAAATCGTATAAGTTGTATGTTAAACGTGATATAAATATGTGTTTTGCTATTGTTGTATATATGTTATGATGTACGTAATGTAAACATCAATAAACATATGTTCGATTTTGTCCTGTTAATTTTCCTTCAGTCGAATCTAATTAACATGTCGCCAGTTGTCAATAAATTATCCATTTCAACCATTCAAACCAAAACGATACCTCCGACAAACAACAGCACGTGTCACTGTATAATAAAGCACGTGCAACTATGTTATATTGTCAATATACTCCGACATCAACAATAGGGCGGAGATATCTAAGCACTTGCGACATGTCAATTAAGTGGTAGAATAAATTCAATTTAGCACGTGGACTCTCCATGTTTTCTTTATATAGAACAGGTTGAGCATCCCTTTTTTGAAAAAAAAATAAACGAATTTATGATAGGATGAAAGGCTATACCGCTCGGTGCGTAAAGACGTGAGGAGGAATAATACCTCGGGATTATACGCATATTTATGTTTCTGCCCATTTTGGAAATGGAAATATGAGTAATAACCCATAATTTCTCAATATTTAGTAGTTATACAGCGCCCAGACCACATTAGCATATCAATTTACGTCTCTTGATTGACAGTAATTCCTTAAAAGCATAGATTCTCGTATGTATATATTAATATATACTAGATTCTCGTATGTATATATTAATATATAGAACGTTGATATCATGCTATAGTAATATCATACTTGGAGGTTAGCGACCTATATATGGATACACATTGTTTTCATTTATTAGTTATTGAACAAAGCGCATGTTTGCCCATAGACAGTTTATGCTTTCCTGTTTACGTCATACTTTGGTATATTTCTTAAACACGTGGACTCTAACAAGGTGCAATTTCAGCTTCCATAAAAATAATAATAAGAGTGTACGCCGTAAGTTGTATTTGCGTTTTGTGTTTGAGGGAAAAAACAACTTTTAACATCATTTAAAACTGACAGTAAAAACAAAGGCACGGCTTAATGCAAATCACTATAACGTGGATGACGCATCGGGGTGGGGAGAGGGGAGGTGGTTGTTGTAAGTGGGAGTGGGGAGGTGGTTGTTGTGGGTTGGGAGTGGGAAGGTGGTTGTTGTGGGTGGGGAGTGGGGAGGTGTTTTTTGTGGGTGGGGGACATAACGTACACGACACTACACTTATTTTATATGTTTAAAGTTAAATTTCGTTTGGAGCAAAGGAAGGTAATATTGATTATTTTGTCCTATATGTAATGTTACTATCTGTCACGTGTGTGTGTATTATAACAGTCAATATATTTGAAATGATGGAAATCGTCAGTAAAAGTCTGTCTATCTGTCTTATTAATAAACGGGGTATCGGATCAGTGCGAACGGACGCCTATAAATTGGTTGGAATAACAAGTTGCACACTTCCAGAATAAAAAATAAATGTGTCCAGACTAATTATGTTTGTATACGCTAATATTTGTAATACATTCCACTTGTGCTCATACTTTTATATAAAATAAGCCGACTCAAGGACACGAGGATCGTCCGTACATCTTAACATTCCTACCGAGATTAAGTCACTACTTAATCACAAGTTTAGGATACAACTATTTTCGTCCAGCCCTTGTTATAAAGTATATGTTTTACGGCAAAGTTCGCATAAGTACGCACTTAAAGAAATAATTGAGTTTGAAAGCAGATCAAGTAATGGGCTTTACGTAAACACCTCTCGAGTGACCCTGAATGGCCCTGAATAGACACTTAAAAATGTGGAATATTAGGAATATCCCGTTGTATAAAAGTTACGGCGACACATTGATCACAGCTTTATATTTACATGTTTAGTACTGTGCTGGGTATTATACAATATTAAGACATCTCTATTATTTTCTATGGAATTGAATCACAGGCTGTATAAAGAGAAGAGCAAACATTGGTCTCTTAAAGGAACTAAGCCGACAATAACGGAAAAATCACACTACAAAACCGTTTATCAAAACTCTATCCGGGTATTCAAGTTATATAATAATATGTGCCGATCAAAAGTAAAAGTTTATTCACGGTTTCTTTAAAATACCAATGATTGAATATGCGCTAAATGAATAATGAATTGGTAACTCATAATTCAACCACAGACATAATAACGAAATATTTATTAATATGTCTGTGATTCAACGCTCCAGTTTTGGGGTTTGGCCTGGCTGGTTGAAGCTGCTTATATTGTGTCCATAGAGTTTGGATTCTCAAAATATGTAAGTTATAAGTCTAGAAACGGTCTACATCTGTTGTAAAATTTGCCCGTTGGTGGCATGATTTAACACAGGTGTTCTCTTAATAGAGGTAATAGAGGCGGTCTCTGACGCATGTTTCACTGCAGTTACACTCTCGGCCTCTCAACAATTGATAGCAGGGGGACGCGAAGTTCCGATTATAACACAAAAATCCATGGCGATAATCTTTGCTTTTATTTCAACTTTGTTTAATAAGTAGGCTCTTAATACGGAATTAAGTTTAAACAAAACCTACCGTCTGCTACTCGGTTCAAGCATAAAATATTCACTGGTACTCGAAGAGCATAACATACCCTCTGGTTATCGGGGAGCATAACATATCCTCTGGTTATCGGGGAGCATAACATACCCTCTGGTTCTCGGGAGGCATAACATACCCTCTGATACTAGGCGAGCATAACATAACCTCTGGTACTCGGCGAGCATAACCTACCCTCTTGTTCTCGGGGAGCATAACATAGCATATAATACTAGGCGAGCATAACATACCCTCAAATATTCGGCGAGCGTAACCAGCCCTCTGGTTCTCGGTGAGCATAACATACCATCTGGTACTCGGTGAGCATAACATACCATCTGGTACTCGGCGAGCATAACCTACCATCTGGTACTCGACGAGCATAACCTACCCTCTGGTATTGGGCGAGCATAACCTACCATCTGGTTCTCCACGAGCATAACATACCCTCCGGTACTCGGCGAGCATAACATACCCTCTGGAACTTGGCGAGCATAATCTACCCTCTAGTAATCGGCGAGCATAATATACCCGCTTGTACTCGGTGAGCATAACATACTCTCTGGTATTCGACGAGCATAGTCTACCATCTGGTTCTCGGTGAACATAACCAACCCTATGGTACTCGGCGAGTATAATCTACCATTTGGTTCTTGGCGAGCATAGCCTACCCTTTCTTACTCGGCGAGTATAACCTACCCACTGGTACTCGGCGAGCATACCCTGCCGTCTTGTATTCGTTGTGTATAACATACCCTCATATACTCGGCGAGCATAACCAGCCCTCTGGTACTGGGTGAGCATAACATATCCTCTGGTATTCGGCGAGCATAACATACCCTCATATACTCGGCGAGCATAACCAGCCTTCTGGTACTCGGTGAACATAACATACCCTATGGTACTCGGCGAGCATAACATACCATCTGGTTATCGGCGAGCATAATCTACCCTCTGGTACTCGACGAGCATAACCTACCCTATGGTACTGGGCGAGCATAACCTACCATCTGGTTCTCCGCGAGCATAACATACCCTCTGGTACTCGGCGAGCATAACATACCCTCTGGAACTTGGCGAGCATAATATACCCTCTAGTAATCGGCGAGCACAATCTACCCGCTGGTACTCGGTGAGCATAACCTATTCTCTGATACTCGACGAGCATAATATACAATCTGGTTCTCGGCGAACATAACCTACTCTCTGGTACTCGACGAGCATAATCTACCATCTGCTTCTTGGCGAGCATAACCTACCCTTTTATACTCGGCGAATATAACCTACCCACTGGCACTCGGCGAGCAAACTCTACCGTGTGGTATTCGGCGAGCATAACATACCCTCTGGTACTCGGCGAGCATAATATACTGTCTGGTTCTTGGCGAGCATAACCTACCCTTTCATACTCATAACATACCCTCTGGTACTCGGCGAGCATAATCTACTGTCTGGTTCTCGGCGAGCATAACATCTCCTCTGGTACACGGCGAGCATAACATAACCTCTGCTACTCGGCGAGCATAACCTACTATCTGGTTCTTGGCGAACATAACATACTCTCTGGTTCTTGGCGAGCATAATAATTCCTCAGGTTCTCGTCGAGCATAACATATCCTCCGGTACACAGCGAGCATAACATCCCCTCTGGTACATGGCGAGCATAACATAATCTCTGCTACTCGGCGAGCATAACCTACTATCTGGTTCTTGGCGAACAAAATATACTCCCTGGTTCGCGGCGAGCATAACATCCCCTCTGGTTCTCGTCGAGCATAAGATACCCTCTGGTACACGGCAAGCATAACATCCCCTCTAGTACTCGGCGAGCATAACATACAATCTGGTATTCGGCGAGCATAACATACCCTCTGGGACTCGGCGAGCATAACATACTCTCTGGTTCTTGGCGAGCATAACATACCCTCTGGTTTTCGGCGAGCATAACATTCTCTGTGGTACACGGCGAGCAAAACATAACCTCTGATACTTGATACTCGGCGAGCATAACCTACTATCTCGTTCTTGGCGAACATAACAAACTCTCTGGTTCTTGGCGAGCATAACAATCCCTCATGTTCTCGGCGAACATAACATACCCTCTGGTACACGGCGAGCATAACATCCCCTCTGGTACTCAGCGAGCATAACATGCAATCTGGTATTCGGCGAGAATAACATACCCTCTGGTACTCGGCGAGCATAACAGAACCTCTGGTTCTCGGCCAGCATAACATACATTCTGGTGCTCGGTGAGCATAACATTCCCTCCGGTTCTCGACGAGTATACCATCCCCTCTGGTTCTCGGCGAACATAACATCCTCTCTGTTACTTGGCGAGCATAACATAATATCTGGTTCTCGGCGAGCAAAACATACTCTCTGGTTCTCGGCGAGCATAACATACTCTCTGGTTATTGGCGAGCATAACATCCCCTCTGGTTCTCGGTGAGCATAACATACCCCTCTGGTTCTCGGCGATCATAACATACCATCTTGTACTCGGTGAGCATAACATACCCTCTGGTTCTCGACGAACATAATCTACCCTCTACCCTCTGGTATTCGGCAAGCATAATCTACCCACTGGTAATCGGCGAGCATAACCTATCATGTGGTACTCTGCGAGCATAACCTACTCTCTGGTACTTGGCGAACATAATCTACCATCTGGTTCTCGGCGAGCATAAACCATTTACCCTCTGGTACTCGGCGACCAAATCTACCATCTGGTTCTCGGCGAGCATAACCTACCCTCTGGTACTCGGCGAGCATAACATCCTCTCTGGTACAAGGCGAGCATAACATAACATCTGGTTCTCGAAGAGCATAACATACTGTCTGGTTCTTGGCGAGCGTAACACACTCTCTGGTTCTTGGCGAGCATAACATCCCCTCTGGTATACGACAATTCCTCAGAATCTCGGCGAACATAACATCCCCTCTGGTATACGGCGAGCATAGCATAACGTCTGCTTCTCATCGCGCAAAACATATTCTCTGGTTCTTGGCGAGCATAACATCCTCTCTGGTTTTCGGCGAGCATAACATACACTCTGGTTCTCGGCGAGCATAACATCTTCTCGGGTTCTCGACGAGCCGCACATACACTCTGGTACTCGGCGAGCATAACATACCCTCTGGTTCGCGGCGAGCATAACATCCCCTCTGGTACTCGCCAAACATAACATACCCGCTGGTACTCGGCGAGCATAACATCCTCTCTGGTTCTCGGCGAGCATAATATCCTCTATGGTTCTCGGCGAGCATCACATACTCTCTAGTTCTTGGCGAGCATAACCTAACCTCTGCTTCTCGACGAGCATAACATACCCTCTGGTTCTCGACGAGCATAACATACCCTCTGGTTCTCGACGAGCATAACATACCCTCTGGTTCTCGGCGAGCATAATGTAACATCTGCTTTTCGGCGAGCATATCATACCCTCTGGTTCTTGGGGAGCATAACATACTCGCTGGTTCTTGGCGAGCATAACATACTCGCTGGTTCTCGAAGAGTATAACATACCCTATATATGGTACTTTGTGAGCATAATATATGAGCATAACATACTATCGGCGAGCAGAACCTACCCTCTAGTTGTCGGCGAACATTAAGGAAAACTGACCTCTGGTTCTCGGTGAGCATTACATTCTCTCTTGTACTCGGCGAGCGTAACATACCCTCTGGTTCTCGGAGAGCATAACATACTCTCTGGTCTCGGAGAGCATAACATACCCTCTGTACTCACAGTCTGTGAGCATAACATACCCTCTGGTACTCGGCGAGTGTGTGTGTGTGTGTATAGTTCTGAGGTTTAAAGTCCCTCCACCAACAAACACGACAAGGTAGCTTTGCCGCGACGGGCACAATAGAGTCTGGACTGTTCTAGTTGAATGTGTTGGTTGATCTGGTGCTGATGTGTTGCTGTGTAGTCGTCTCTGTTGATCGTATGTTGGTAGTTGTCGCTTTCGCTCTGTGGTTTTCGCTGTGGCGGTGAGGTGGGGGATCTGGACGACGTCTAGGTGGTGCTGTCTATATCCGCTACTGGAAACGATCCCCTTTAGGGCCACACCCATCACAGTATGACCCCTGCGCCGCACACACCGCCCGATGGCCATCTTACGTCTTCGGTTTTCAGTATTCTATCCTCGGCGTCGACCCGCTGTGGCGGTGTAGCTCTCGGCTCCGGACTTCTGACTTCAAACTTCCAACTTCGGTGTGGCCATCAGATGATGTGTGCTGTGACGGGACGCAGGAGACATCCTCACTCTCGGTCAAATGGCACTCAAGCTACTAAACCGTAATAAGTCAGTTCAGTAATACCAGTATTGATCACCCTACGCGAATAAGGTGATACCAGTAATGGCGTATAGGGCTGGCAAGGCGACCCCTATACAAACATCATGAGTGTCATCAGTGCCCACGCAGCGACATGCACGCGGTGAAGACAGCAGGTGGCTGGTACTCGGCGAGCGTAACCTACTCTCTTATATCTTTTCGTGTTCCATACAGTATATAATTGACATGACGCCAGTACTTAGATATCTCCGTCCTTTTGTTGATGTCGGAATATATTGATAATAGGTTATATTATAACATAGGTGCACGTGCTTTATTATACAGTGACACGTGCTGTTGTTTGTCGGAGGTATCGTTTTGGTTTGATTGGTTGAAATGGATAAATGATTGACAACTGGCGACATGTTAATTTGTAGCACTCTCTGATCGTAACTCAAGAATTTACTTACACTATAACATAATTAAATCATCAAAAAAACAATAATTACAACATAGCGATAGTTCATGTGTTTCTCCAGTACTAAAAGAATACTTGGCACTTTAGTCTAGGACCGTACTTCATACAAAACTATGATCAAAACACAGACATATTCGTCGGAAACATAAAGGGTATTTCGGCAGATGTGTGGCTGATCAGCAAGTTGAAAGACAGAACTATATTAGACATCAAACCTAACTTTATTATCCGACCTTTGGCATCGTTTAAAGGAAAGGAAATGAGTAGTAAAATATTGGTTTTAGGTCTTTTATGATCATTTAATAGCGTTTTTCAAAGTTTGAAAGGAAACAAAACTGTATACCAAAATAACACAAATAACAGGAGTTCATGTGGTAAAAATGTAATGATTATGGTGGCTGATATGTGCCATCTCGTCTTAATAACGCGAAATAACGCCAGGCGAAATAATGCCGGGCAAAAAGACGCCGGGCGAAATAACGAAAAGACGGAAAAACGCCGAGCGAAATAACGAAAAGACGAGATGGCATATATCAGCCACCATAAATGATAGATCTACCTTTATTTGTTTGAATGGTGTTTTACGTCATTTTTAGCACATGTAAGGCCATAAATGACGGTCGATTTTTATTTTTGGTGGAGGCTGGGTAGAACCAGTACTGTATACCTCCCGCTATCCGTAAGAATCGACACTTTCTCACTTACAATTTTAGCTCCCAGTGGGATTCGAACCCGCAGCGATGAGAGGCGAGAATGTTTGTAGTGTTAATCCCTCGACCACGGACCTTTATTGTACCACTAACCATAAGTTACACGTATACGGAGTATAAACAAATAATTGTCTGATATTTTATTCCAGTGAAATATATACTTGTAAAGTTAGGCATAGGAGCAAACAAGAAAACAGCGATACAAAGTAACACAAGCCGGTCAAAACAGTTAAATAAGAAAACAGTAAGACGAATGAATATGATAAAAATAAACGAATAGTGTGTAGATGTTAGAATTCTTTTATTTTTAATTGTAAAAAATCAAAACACATTTATCATGAAAGATTTGAGCACTAGATAAACTACTCATCATGAGACAAAATGAATATGTTTTTAATTTTGGCATCTGTGTTGTATAATATTATAATATGAATATGATAGACATCTGAAATAGTATGTGTAATGGATCACTAAATAGAATGTTGTTTCATGTTTAGAATGTGAGGAATTGGGAAAATATCATTGTTAGAATATGAATAATTGGTAAATTTTCATAGTTATAAACAAAAAGATAAATTAATGGTAATATAATAGCAACTGGATTGAAAGTTTAGCGCCTGTGAAGGTAATCTCAGATTTTAGTAATGTAAATTTACATTAGAAGAAAGGGTTTAATGTTAGATGTTTTTTATTATTGAAATCCGATCAATAGTTCAAGAGAATAAGTAGCAGTGGAGCAGACCTATTCAAACTCTTTAGAAGTGCTCCAGTTAAAGTTTCATCAACTGTTCTTAATGATTGAAGAGGTGTTGCTTATTTTAAAATCAGACAGTACCAAAACGAGATACGTATATAGCTGTACACGCAAACATTAATCTACATACTTTGTATATCCATGACGCAAACAGTTAGAAATATTCAAACACAAATTCCTTTATATTATTCATATAATTAATATTAGTTATTGAACAAATGCAAGTTATGTAGAAAAACTAACGGGGTGCCGAGAGCTTTTAAAACATCAAGATTGCCGTTTGTCCCTTTAATAAAGTTTAACATCAATCAATAATCAGTGACGATACCGATTTGGAACCAGCTGTTTTCGTATGCTGAGAACAGATTCTTATAGTAAAAACCAGTTAGAACCAGTTCTACTCGCAGCGCAGATCATAATTTGTAGACTGTATCCCTAAAATTGATACATAATTCAAGTAGTAGAAGACCCATAAAATGCCTGTATACCAATTTGACTGCGTCCCTGTATTCTTACTAAAATACAGTTGTTTTATGAACAGTAAAATTACGTTGATACACAGTCCAACACCCATAGCAGCTTTCTGAGTCCGGGATAAATATTGCTTCCCCAATACGACGTTGGTAAAGAAAAAAAACAACAACACGGAAGTAATAATAATAAGAAATCGTATTATTTTCAAACGCTCGCTCGATATATACCGATAATATATCGATAATCGCTAAAAGATATATCTCGATCATGAAGGGATTATGAGCGGATATCCATTATTTTTTTTGCTGTTGTTGTTTTATTATTATTATTATTTATTATTGTGGGTTTGAAAACATTTTTTTTTCTATGCCGTCATTGAATTGCGTCAGAACATCTTGTTTTATTTCAGCAAATCTTCAATAATCTTAGTAGTTCAACTTCAGCTTAGATAAATGCAATTGATATGTTTGTTTTAGTCATCTTTATATTATGCCAAACCAAAAACGTCTGAGTTAGAAAACTAATAAGCACTATGCCATTTAAGCTGTTTCACTTGCTTTCGGTTACTACTCGTAATATTTTCGAGTTTGATTTTGAACAAATGGCGGCGATTCTAACTGGCGATGTTATGAAATTGTGGTGATTTGGATGTTTGTAAGGACGATGAATATACGCGTATAGATATACACGTGTTTGTGCCTCAGTATAATATACTGGGTAAATTATTTAGTTCTTTTTAAGGTAAAAGGTACGGCTAATGAAGTTTTAAATAGGGGTTATAACCTGTACATGATCCTTTATATTTCAGTAATAAAACGGTCATTGGTTTACATGTGAATATTGGAAATAAATCATTAGCATATATCTGAAACATCTTCAGGGTCCAGTAATGATCGAACCAATATATATAGGTAAATGTCCTACCGAGCTGTAGTCCATAAACCGTGGTTGAAAACGACCACTTATTTAATGACCCCCATCCCACCCCACCCCACTCACAACCCCTTGTATATAACAATAACCAAATACAATATCATTATTTACAAAAATCGCCATCGCTATGTTCCTTCCTTCGCCATTCTTTATTTACTTACATCAAATCGTCAACTTTAATATTTTGTTTAATTGAGTTTAATTTCTCATACTATATTCAGGAATAAAAAATTAGTTCAAGAACACGACTAGGTCCATTCGGATAAAGAGTTCTGGTCTCAACCGACTGTCGTTGTTTCTCCCAACAAATAACCATTCCAGAGGGGGCAGTACGCTATTATTGAATGCAATAGCAATCTGGTGTACGGTTAACACATGTCAATCATTTGGCTTCCCATAATTGATTCCCATTTTTCTGGACTGGGACACCGGGTGCATTTTGTTAATATTAATATGAATAATAAAGGAACTGCCCACGATATCTTGTTTGACAATTAGAGAGTTAACGTGATTTTTTTCTTCAATCCTATGCCACGTGTTTCAATAGTTCACGACCCTGAGACCAGCAATTTAATTATTTTTTGGTATGCTAAAGCATGAAAAATATATCACGGAGGAAAATAACGCGAAAGGTCAAAGATTAATTGAAAAAGAGTCCGTGTAAACAAAACATTTAATTTGTTAGTGATGTTCCGTTTTCTATGTTTCGCGGTTTGCTCCCCGGCGCTGGAACCTGCGACGAATAATACATGAAAAGCGTTAAAGTCCGTATACCGCCAACATCAGCCACATTTTACAACATATGTACACCATTTCTAAACCTACTGACGACGAGTTATATAATTTTATATATAACTTACATATTTTGAGAATCCAAACTCTATGGACACTATATAAACTAGCCAGGCCAAAGCCCAACACTTGGGCGTCGAATTAAGAGATACCAACTCATAATGTATTTAACGTATATTCAGTCATGGATATTTTTAGAACCCGTGAATAAACCTATACTTTTAATCGGCACTTATACATTATGACCTGAACAGCTGGATAGAGTTTTGATAACGGGTTTTGTAGTGTAATTTTGCCGTTATTTGACGGGTTGTTGTCTTTAAAGGGACTGGACGGACTGGAGGCGATCTATAAAGAATAATGGGTGTCAATTCAAATACAAGTAAAACCATCATACTGTCGGCTATTATTTTTTGTGAATACATCTTTAACATTAATTCATATAATGCTTTAAGGCTGTAATACTGTGATTCTAACTACACGTTGATTTAATAATATTTACAACTGCTGCAATATTGATGTCAAAAATACACAGATTCGTCGTGTTTTCCAGTCCAAACGTTTTCATAAATAATAATTTAATCGAACTTAATATGGGCTTATATTATAATACATGTGCAAATTCATGTCAAACGGAAGCACATTGTGAGAGGTTTCTCTTGTATTTATATTGGCACCAATTACTCTTTAATATCGCCTCCTGTCTTTTTAATACAAAAAGATTAGTTAACCGACACAAAACTGAGTTTTCTTTACAAAACATCACCGCCAAAAGACTTAGGTACACTTAAAAGCAGAGTTCTTCAAACAATAGTCAAATGAAACATGTATTACATTTGAGTCATTTAATCTGATTCGGATATTTGACATGTACGTGTCATGTCTAGAAAGCAAAAGTAGTTCGACCTTTGATTGCTTTTATTGCTTTGTTGCCGACTGACAATTCGGATATTTTGAGTGATGAATAAATTGACAACAAATTCTAAATCTTTTATTATTGTTGTTTTGGGACAAATTAATGATTTTTAGAAATTATCAGAAATCTCGGTCACTTTCTAATTAATAGAACAATGTATATCAACATTTTGTTCTTTTATCTAATGCAGAAGACCTGACAATGTCCAGTTTAATGCAACATTGCTTACATATTATGTGTAACCGTTTGGAATTTGTAATTAACTCTTAAACATCATATGAACATTTCTTGATAGGAACTACATATAGAAAAACATATATTTAAAACCGCTACTAAGTTGTATGTAAGAATAAGTATTATTTGCATGACGTAGATACTACTTTTACCAATGCGTGACTGCACGGGGAAGTGAGGTAAATCCAAATTGTATACCTACACAACTATTGCCAGATAATTGATAAATACATTTACCTGTGGATAAATTTACCTGTTCAAAGTTTTCTACGTCATCAAATAAAATCTTATTCTCGCATTTCACAGATATTGCAATGTGCGAATTGTAAATATCTAGTGGTGTGTATTGATTTCGAATTAAATAAACATAAGCATGTTCATGAAACAAAACTTGGCGGGAGAACTTTAAACATGGTGTTTATACAGAACGGAAAAGACGAACACATACAGTAACTAAACATTTATTAAAATAGTTTACTCTAGGAAATACCCGTTCATGTACAGTGAGTCAACGTTACACAGAGCCCCAGTCATATCATTAACATATCCAACTGATATTATGCATGAATATACCAACAATACAAAGCGAAACAAATATAATTATTATTATTATTAAACACACGTTTCAGATTGATGCACGGGATATCAGATTGATGCACGGGATATATTTACAATGCACGAAGAGTGCTTACAGTATTTATACCGATCAAAGCGCGTTTTAAAACTCGTTTTGAATCAAACTTACTAAACTTTGATCAATAAATTATTATTAAACTGAAACACTTTTGAGGGATGTGTTACCTGGGCAAAATCCTTACCTTAAATGTAACAATGAAAGGTTGCTACCTTTAATGTTAGTGTTGTTACTTATAACGAAGTAGCGGATTGTTACATTATGGTGTGTATTAAACCATATACATTTCTATAATGGATGGCAGCATCAGACCTCCGTAACCATTCATATGTTCTGCAATGCACTGCTATTTGAACAAGCGTACCAAAATGGTTAGGCGGTCAAAAATCATTTTGGTTCATTTTGGGAATTCTGAAGCACTGAACCAGCACAAGTAGGGTGAAAACGTGCATACAGTAACGCATATCGGGTTTTCACAATTCAGTGATGAATTCAAAGTACGGCAGTATGTACAGAAAAAAGTTTACATTCAAGTTTTTCCTTTAGTCCATTTTTATGTGACGGACAGCGCTATAGCCAAACGTCCGTGTCCAGTGGACATAATTTCCAGTTTTCATTGACATACTGGAAATAATAGCGTACTAGCTAATGCTGTATTCATATTTCTTTAAAAATACGTTAACAGTTAATGAGAGAGAAAAAAATCAATTAATTTGTTCGCATTAGAGAATACATAAAATTTACATATTGTTAATATTATATTGCACAACAAATACACTATTGTATTGAAACCAGATATGGTATGGTATAACGTATACATCAAAGGACCACCAACTTAGACAATATATAACTTATCACAACACATTTATAAAGCAATAAAACCAGAACAATGGACTTCGTTAATGTGGCCTTTTTGGCCTAGTCAAGAGTATCTATCGAGGAATTGGGCAAGCCATTGGTTTCTGTATTTAAGGCAGTTATATTAAGCATTAAGAAATGTAAAAAGTATTAACAACGAAAGTCAAAGTTTCCAGGATTAAAATGGAAATACTTGCACTAAACAGAACAAAACATTTTATTATTACAATATTACAATTAAAATAAATTATAAATGTTAATTTGAACATGTCTTTAGAAAGCAAGTATAGAAGTTGTAGAATAAATGAGAATGCATGGCGTATTGCGCCATTCATTTCCCACGAACACCCAAGTATTGAGCATTTGCACAATTTTTTTCACTTTTTATAATTTCCACTTACACGTTGCATCTCACCTCACACATTATCTGCTATTGGCGGTGTATCTATGTTTTATATAAAACATATGTGCACTGTCATATACTGTGCATAGTGATTTCAGCAAACATTAGATTCGATTCTGCAAACAAGTTTTTCTCACACAACACGTTCGTATACGGTATAGATATATTATATAACTTTAAAACCAAGCCTAACGTTAACAAATTAATAGTTATTTATTGTCTATTGAACACGTACCTTTGTATCTACTCATTAAAAAGCAATTACAAACCATCAATATATATGTTTCTCCCCTTTTGGTACGTTTTATACGTCCTTTCTCAAGTATGTGTCATGTCGTTAATATTAATTGCCTCGTGCAGTATCGATAAGAGCGTTTGATGTGTAAATCAGTGTCACGCAGGAGCATGCATTTTTATTTGATTTAATTGTCTCATTTACGTCGTTTGTCTGGTATCGACAACTAACAATTGCTTAATAGGAAAGTAGTGATTTGTCGACGGATAATTTTTTTCAATGCAAACAATAGCTGTATGTCATACGGTAACGGTAAAACAGTTTTCACTCCGAAATGTTTTTTAATGAGTAGCTAACAAATGACGACTGTTAAGGTGGTTAATTGTTTTGTGACTTTAATATGTATTGCAACTGTGACTTGTTGTCATCAAGAATATGTTTTTCTTTTAAAACATTTAAATGTTATCCTTTGCCTGTCAATGCTAATGCGATGCATCTTCAAAATGCAAATGAGTATTGTATGCAGTAAACAATAGGTACCATATAGATGCACACCATGTCAACACCATAAATCAAGGCATTTCCAACTCAAGGTCAAGACATTCTCCATCTTTGTTCACTAGTTTACGTACATCTACATCTTACATCAATCTCCTTCTTATAGTCACTCTGTCATATTCAATCCTCTTGTTACGTATTGTGTTTTCCTTTCCCTTTGCGGGAACTACTTCGTCTCATTACTCGTCGCGGAGTCACAATTAGCCTCATCAATAAACGACACCTGGTCATTAAGCGTGGCGGAAATTTCCTTTTCGTACCTTTTGCAGCGACCCCACCACGATCGCTCCGCGCACACTTCCACTTCCTGAAACTCGAAGCACTTGCTGCCGAGGATGTTAAAGTAGATCTTGCCTATCATGTTGGCCATAGACGATACAGACTGTCGAAGGCACCCACGGAATCTGAAAATAGAACCATGCGGACACTTTTAAAGTATATGTACGTCTATGTGTAATAGCAATCTCGTTATAGCTCTTTTCCGCTCAATTCGAGAATTTCATCCACTCAGTACCATACTGATTTACTGCTATTTGGTAATGAACAGTATAACAAATTTGAAAACGAAACTGTGTTGAACGCTGTACGTTTATATATCAAGAAAACTCATACAAAAATACTGTACTGCAAGGAGTACCGGTCAATGGTCAAATGGACGCTCGGGGTTTAAACCAGGCTTTCGGAAGCACCAAGCCTCACATATCCATGTGTCATCCCAATTAAACAAGACCGCGTAAATAAAGAAATCCTCGCCAGGTTATACATGTATCCTCAAAATAGGCAGCATAAATAGACAATAAGTAAAACAACAACGATGATCATGTATATATATGAATATAAAAACAACAACAAAGAAAGCCACAACAACATTAACAAATAAAAACGTGGCAAGTGGTGCAACCTCTTTCGAACAGTCCGAGAGAGGAGACTGGTTTAGTTTAAACCTGTGTTTAATATATACAACTCTCGTCCTACCAAGACGAGGATAAGTCAGTGTATTTAAAATATATCTAGTCATCGCATTCGGCAGTGGCGTAGTGATAGAGATCCGCATTGAACGCGCGAGGTCGTACGTTTAATCCGCGACCGGGTCACATCGGTTCTGCTAGCTCCCTTGCTTGACGTTCAGCATATGCAAGGTAGTGCCAGGGTTGGTCGACCATTGTCAGTATAATGTGACAGAGCGGGGTATCACGGTATGTGTCGAAGGCTTGGTAATCCAGTGTGGCAGCACTATAAAGCTGAGCATTGAGCTCACCGCTACAAGTAGAAGCCGTCGCAATGTTACTAAAAGATTGTTAAAAGCGACATCCTGAGATTGTTTATTATTTTGTATGTGTTTCTTTAGTTAGTTACTCTGGATGTAGACTTTATTGTTAGAGAATTTCTTTTGATGGGATGTAGTTTTGTTTACACTGTCTTGTCTATTTGGGCGCTGAAGACAGGATAATAGCGAGGATTGTGCGCATATAAAATCGATTCAAGCTAACCAGTAGGTCTTATTGCCTACTGACCGTTCCAAGTTGGTAACCCTGTCTTCACCACCTTTTCTGTTGTTTTTTTGTCTCTTTCATTGTATTTTCAAGTCCTTGTTTGCAGTACAGTGCGGACCTACGATGATTGCGTTCGGACGCTGTGGTTTCTATAGGACCCTATATCTCATTTTTGAACCCAGTGCATACATACATGTAAATTGATGTAGGAAGGCGACCTAGTATAGACCCTATTTACATTCTACACATCAAAAATAGCAAGCTACAGCTTCTAAGCGTGCAATCAAGGTTGTTTCAGCAATTTCATTTATGTGCATTCACTTTAAAGTACTCGTAAACTATATCAAAAGACTTAATCATTAAACAAACTCGTAAGAATGTCATGTTTTAAAGCAGATTTATCAGATTAGCCGCAGCGATCCCGTGGCGGAAGCGGAAACATAAGGTGTTAACCATTGGTACGGACTAAGTTTAATACCATCATATATCGCGCCGCCACAATCGCACAATTACCATATCACACATGTCAGATGTTATTTTAAGACAGAAAATGTTATACTGTCTGTAATGAAACTGACGAAGCTGTTACATAACTACAGGTACCAAATCTAAATTGGATGGTTTTTGTTCTGGTTTATCGTACTCTTTGAGGATGCTGTTGGATAGTTGATCAGCGATTGTGTAGATATCGAGCGCAAAAATAGTACGGGGCAGATATAGAGATGGGCGTGTGGAGAGATGGAAAAAAGCATCTAGATATAAAACAAATAAAAACGTGTAGTTGTTTTATTATCGGCAGACATTACAGCAATAATGCTGACCGTATTAACTTCAGGACGGTACTAAATGATATGAACAGATAAAACCAAGAGTCTGCGGTTTAACTTGCTTTATTCAACACATGTCAGCAAAAAAACTCTATAACTATTGTACGTCTTTTCCACATTTCCGGGTGTTTACTTTTAGCGTCATTACGTGCACCAAGATTCGAGTATTAGGGTGTCACTTGGGACATAGACATTTGGAGTTATCGACACTGACCAAAACTCGCGAGGACTTCAGAAATTCGTAAAGTGCATATGTATTGGGCAACAACTATTTACTGATTCTTAAACATTTTCCAAACTATACCAATTCCAAGGTACGTCTATAATGAACAAACATATTAAAAACTAGTTTACTTATTAACGTCTCTTTGTGTATTTATGTGTACTTATAACAAAGCCATATATTATGTGTGCCACGTTTCATTATCCCATAATTACCACTTATGTCCTACTGTTGCTAACAAAGAATTGAAAAAAATGTTATTTGTACACGAGCGAGTCCAGCGCTGCCAGGTTTATTCTCCGGGCACTTATATTGTACACGACAATTAGTACCGGGACGGCTGTTCATTACTAAAGGTTTTATTAACTATAATTATACGCGGGTTTATTTGATAACATTAACTTTCTTTTATTAAGATAAAGGTCATTCAACTAAACGTTCAAACAAACTGTTTACAACTTTTTTTATGGATATTTTGAAGAACAGTTAATAGGGCATGCTATAACCTCTACGTTTTGCAAAAACAGATGAGCCAATAAACACCAGAAACAAGACTGTTTCATACCGCGCGTGCTCTTTATTTTCTACCCAAAACTCAGAATTGGAAAATAATAACTAGAAATACTACTTAAGTATGTAATCCATGACATTGGCGAAACTAAGAGGTTAGTCGTATTGAAACGTATAAAGAGAAAGTATAGCAATCGTAAAAGAGGTACATTGAAATGTTGACAATGTTTTCAAATGTATGGCACATTGGTAACCTTTTAACGTAAAAACAACAACATGTGACCTACTTTTGAAGTTAATGACCTACTTTTGAACTCGTTGCCTTTACTTCGAAATATATGTCTTATAACATTAAAAATGTCTCTGTTAAGCTATTTTTACCGAAGTTTGTCACGAGTGCGGAGTGCACGAGTGCAGTGGACACTTTATAATATATATGCTAATATACGTATTTACGCTATAATATATACGTACCCTATAATACAAACGTGTTCTACCTTTTAGGCAAATAATGCAAGCTAATAGGTGTTTAACACCATTTATTTTATTTAAAATATATTCTCTTTAAACTGAGCAGTTAAAATACCGATGAGAATAAGCGATTTTTTATAGTGTATTTTATTATAAGGCAAAAACAGTTTCACTGAAACATTTTATAATATAGTTGGGTGCGTGAATTGGGCCTTATTACAGGCAAAGGTATTTTATCTTTGACCAAAACGGAAAATTAGATTGAATTGTTAGATGTTTAAAGACCATTTAGTGAAATTATAGAGCTGTGAAGAGAATATATAGCAAATTGTTAAGGTAATGATGATATATTAGAAACGTTTGCTTTCAATTATTGACGTAATTTAATCAAGTTCTCAGATATATTGTCGAGTAAATTATAGTGTAAAGAGAGAACTTTCAAATACTATTAAATAATCTCATTGAAATCTTATTTAATATCAAAACCACAAACGTAATTTCGCTGACTATTGAAGCTGACAAAAGGAAAACAACTGAAGTAGCTGTGATTTCTAGACAGATATACGTTAAATAGAAATAAAACATAATTAAGTGAATTTCTTTTGAATACTTTTTTTGCTTCAGTATCGACAGTTTAATATCTAGAAATACTACTTAAATAAACATAAAAGATAACGTGTTACCATATGACAAATTAAAATCAATTTTAATGGAAAATTGCAATTTTCAAATCTAGTAGAAACATTAATTGACAATAATCTTACCAATGCAATCTGTTTTGAATGAAGCAGGTTATGTTAACACCTCGTATAACGAAATAATAAATTGTGTATGCAGTTTGATCACTATATAACTGTATGTGGCACATATGTAAATATGCAGATCATGCCACCTTAGCAGGGTCATTCTCATATAGACAATATGGTCCTGACCGGCTGCACAATAACATTTGGCGATCCCTACAGGACAGTGACTAGATAAACTCCTAGTCTCGTTCCACGTGATCTCTGTCTCTGGAAATTCGAGGACGAATTCCAATTTGTAGGGAGAGTATGTCACGTAACGGGTAGATTGATGTAGCATTGCCAGGCCGAAGGTCTCGGGTTCGAGCCCCGGTCCGGCTGCACATTTTCATAACCCTGTGACATATTTGTGTTTTATTTGAATTTGTTTATTTAGGTAGTAATTGTCTCACAATGATGATATGACAATACAATTGAGTTAAATTGAATTGAACTAATTTGTACTTCATACATAGTGACGCATAACTGCTGTATATATTTTGATCGAGTGGGACGAACAGATTTTTCATCCGCATTATATATTTTCTATATGTTATTATAGTTATACTCTGAAAACATAGTATACGGCGTTTTGTTAATCTCTGAATCACCTCACTGTATATGGCAAATAGTTCTATGTGAATGATCAAAGAAAAGAACGGGCTTTGTAGTTTATAGCTCGATTTATACTTTATGCGAGTTATTTCTATTATAGGAAAAATCTCTAGACAACAAAAAGGGGTGTTCAGTAACAATTCACATCTAGATGACCGTAACAAAGTAATTATCTAAATAATACCACTTAATTATATACGTAATAGTATGTCATAACACAATGCTCATAATACATTGCTTCAGTGTATTGTTGTTATTTTTTTTGATTTACCTACGCCTGTCTATTAAGAATTCTTTGGAACGACCTCTTTACATGTTTCTTCGCCTATGTGAGCTTATCCAATAAATAATTTCCCCACAATTGTCAAATAAATCATAAAGTTGCCCATAAAAAAGCAAAAAAACCTGGAAGTCTTGCCGAGAGGGAAGTGGGTACTGCTGATTTTATGATCATTTTTTTAAACGAACTACACGTGGTGTGGTTTTGTATTTATTATGATATTTGCAATCTGTGGTAACATTTCACGTTGCCTTAGTTTTTAATACATATCTCTTAGTCAAATATAGTTACATGTACGCGTTAAAAAGGCAACTTTGACTTGTTTATTTCGGCAAGTTTTACTTTATTTACAACGGCGCTGCTTTATATAGGACCTAATACGAGGGTATCCGAACTCATTGCAAAGATGACGTGGGTTTGGCGATCTTAACCGAACTCATTTCAGTGATCACATGGTTTGGTGATGGTTGAATGGTGTATTTCGTCATTTTCAGCACATTTTAGACTATATATAACTATCGATTTTTTTTTGTGGTGGAGGCAGACCACCCACCTTTTCCTGGGTCTGAGAACCAGCAATATAAGAATGGACACTTTCTCACTTATAAGTGATGGACTCATTGATGCATATACTTGTTTTAAAGTAAAAACAACACTTAAACTACAGATATCAAGCACCCAAATTGCCGATTGTAGTCTGACCGTCTATCCATAGTAAATTATCGTTAATAAAATAGTAAAATATGACCATTCTTCATGCCTGGCCGATCTTCGTGATATTTGAAAGGTCTTGAACGCTGATTAATTAGAAGAGTACGCGTTCATTGACTCAATCATAATGAGATCTTAATATAATTCTAACTGTCGATCTAAGATGCGAATCTTTAAAATAAGTGTATGGACTTCCTGACAAAGTGAGACATCTTAGTTATACACACATCGGTAACATATTGCTGTGCCAGTCATATACATTGGTAGACTTGATTGACACAATAAATTATATTTATCAACACAAACATTAAAACAATACAAATCAGTTTTAATGTAGTGTTCGTCTGTCATAGTTATTATGTACAAAATGATAATGAACTGGGTTTTACGTCCCTTTTAACGCAGCATATTAGGACAGCCACCTCCGAGGAAGATGAAGGAGGCGTATCCTATTAGAAATGCGGAGAATGGCTAGCTAATGTTGGAAGAATTTGTGGATCACATTTGCATACTTTGTAAAATACAAATAAATGCAATAACATATGTTTAAACCATTTAAATGCCTCTGTCTGAGCTCGAACCCACACAGGTCAGAGGTATGTGTGGGTTCGAGCATTCACTGAGATAACGAGGCCGCTAAAATAACTCTGGGGATGTTTATTATATAGTATATTACCCAGGAATGATAATACACTACATATTACACCTAAGTCAAACATATACACAAGTAATTACTTTTACAAGAACTGCTACATTCGTCAAGAAGATGTGTCATACTAAGATATGCAAAGCACGCATAGCGCACTAACATATAAATACAAACTTCACTGGATCTTCCGTTTGTTTCTCATTTATTAGTGACTTAGTTTAATTATTAAGATATTACTTATTATGTCCCCCTTTCATTTCCCACTCGACTATGTGTTTAAAGGCAATGTTAGTGCTAACTGTGATAATTTAATTACTACTTCATTTCTTCATCTTTCATCAGTTTTTGCGCACAATATGACCTATTTATGTGTCGACGTGCCGTAAAACACCATTCATTCATTCATTCGTTGTTAAGAGAAAACCAAGACATTATATTCATGTGTTATCGTGCAGTATTCATCGTGTTACTCTACTATTCCATGAATCTAAAGATGATCTGATGACATCCTCGCC
The DNA here is from genome assembly GCA_037043455.1 of Cyrtodaria siliqua. Classification (NCBI taxonomy): domain Eukaryota; kingdom Metazoa; phylum Mollusca; class Bivalvia; order Adapedonta; family Hiatellidae; genus Cyrtodaria; species Cyrtodaria siliqua. Next base: position 38,288 of record JAWPHD010008448.1, read on the forward strand.
GGCCATGGTGACTTCATCGCCATTGTGACTTCATCGCGTGACAATGTGACATCAGACAGACGTTGCACCAAGCTACCACCCGCTTTTAAATCTTAATTACTATAGCAAAGGTAGGCGGAACCACGACGTTTACACGGGAATAGATCACAAGAAACGTTTACCAGTTCTTACTCCCTAACCATTATAAAGTGATAACGAACTGTAGCAATTTCGGGTGTACTCATCTCCTCGAATAATTTCCCGGTCAAAGAGTTCGAAGGAATTTATTTGCAATGAAACATTAATAAAATCTAAACAATAGAGCTGAGACACTCATTACCACATGGGATTGTAATATACCTTGTTTTATGGTGTGACAAGCATGACGAACTTCGTCATAACATTCGATGTTCCGTATTATAAGATGGTGCTTCCTGTATTGTAACTGTAACCTTAGAATGTATGTTTGTTTGGAGATTCTCTCCAGTTTCATTATTTAAGTATCGCTCTGGTGGTAAAAAGTATTCGAACGAAAATCCACGACCGCAACTTCATTCAATAATGTACTTAATGTATCGGGATTTTAAATCGCTTTCAAGTGTAGCTTTACCTCATGTTTGTTTAAGTCAAATACAAAAAAAAGTGTATTTGCTTAAAAAGATAAAAACCCGCGATGTGTCGACGGAGTCATTTTGAGAAAGTTTAAAAAGCATTAACATCGTTTTTTTATTATGAGCAATGTTTCATTTTTTTATGCTAGGGTATGGATATATTATATTTTTCTAATAAATAATGTTTTCGTGTGTTTTTTATTTAAATGTGCTATAGCTAACAATGATAAAACTTGTCATAAAACTGTCATAAAATCAGCAACTATGAAGAGGTTGTAATAAAACATCTAGTGAACATAGTATCTACGTTGTAAGTATTTGAATAAAATACTTTATGTGGTATAAAGTTTGACCACAGCCCTTCCACCACGTGTGGCGTTTCCGATAGCTTCACACCGATCACAAACGAAGGAAGGAAATTAAATATACTTGTAAAACGATTACAAAGTCATCATTATGACTTTTTAATGGGAAATTAAAAATAATGCTTCAACAAATATAATTGCTTACCTATTCCTATCAAAGAAGAGAAAATAATAAAACTAGCATTGTAAGCGTAAGCGTATTAACCATCACAGTAAAACTAGCATTGCCAGCGTAAGCGTATTAACCATCACAGTAAAACTAGCATTGCCAGCGTAAGCGTATTAACCATCACAGTAAAACTAGCATTGCCAGCGTAAGCGTATTAATCATCACAGTAAAACTAGCATTGCCAGCGTAAGCGTATTAACCATCACAGTAAAACTAGCACTGCCAGCGTAAGCGTATTAACCATCACAGTAAAACTAGCACTGCCAGCGTAAGCGTATTAACCATCACAGTAACACTAGCACTGCCAGCGTAAGCGTATTAACCATCACAGTAAAACTAGCATTGCCATCGTAAGCGTATTAACCATCACAGTAAAACTAGCATTGCCAGCGTAAGCGTATTAACCATCACAGTAAAACTTGCACTGCCAGCGTAAGCGTATTAACCATCACAATAAAACTAGCATTGCCAGCGTAAGCGTATTAACCATCACAGTAAAACTAGCATTGCCAGCGTAAGCGTATTAACCATCACAGTAAAACTAGCATTGCCAGCGTAAGCGTATTAACCATCACAGTAAAACTAGCATTGCCAGCGTAAGCGTATTAACCATCACAGTAAAACTAGCATTGCCAGCGTAAGCGTATTAACCATCACAGTAAAACTGCCAGCGTAAGCGTATTAACCATCCAGTAAAACTAGCATTGCCAGCGTAAGCGTATTAACCATCACAGTAAAACTAGCATTGCCAGCGTAAGCGTATTAACCATCACAGTAAAACTAGCACTGCCAGCGTAAGCGTATTAACCATCAATAGTAATAGGATACCAAAGGAGCGGGCTTAAATTTCATTTATACAAAAACATTCAATATAATTAGTTCATTATACAATATAAATTTGCAGCGCTCGTATTTGTTGAATGTTTTATATAAAATTACGTTAACAGCCGTTTATTATATTACAAATGAATCATGCTCGTTCGCCAGAACATGGGTTTGCCATTTGGCTTCATAAATGAACCAGAGTTTTTCATAATTAATAAATAAAATTATCATGTATCATTAAACGGTCTGGCGTATAGCGTTTTGGAAGTTTTGGTAAGGAAGCACGGAGTTGCTTTATTACAGGTACACAGGGTCACCCGGTGGGCAATGTCGGAGCAGGCAATCTGGCTATTAGGGTTTCCGCTTCAAAAGGATTGAAGGGATCTCTGGATGATATCGTAATTTTCATACATATGTTCACATACTTTTACTATGTTTTAGTTCCGAGATGAACTGTTGATTAATTGTTTTAAATAAAAATCATATGTATATACTTCTAAAGACAAACATAGGATAACTTTGATTTGTTACCAGATTCTACGTAAGTCATGATGATAAAGCGGAGTAGACGGAAGCTTTGCCACTGCATGACCCCACTGTTGTATAACGGTCCGTCAATTCAGCATGACCGCACTGTTTTATGACGGTCCACCGAGAAAGAGGATTACGATTCATAGGAATCCATGAGCCCTGTTCTTACTATCGAATATATACTATAGAATATATTCATATCTATGCTTCTTTAACGTGCTCGGAATATAGACACCAATACATGGGGCCGCCCAGTATAGACTCCGATGCATGGGGCCGCCCAGTATAGACTCCGATACATGGGGCCGCCCAGTATAGACTCCGATACACTTGGCCGCCACGGGGCCGCCCAGTATAGACTCCGATACATGGGGCCGCCCAGTATAGACTCCGATACACGGGGCCTCCCGGTTATCGTCTCCATCCGCAGGAGTCTATACTAATTGGAATTGTTTTGCATAAGGACACGCCGAAGAAACCCAGTGAGACCAGTCAGGCTCGAACCCGTGACCTCCTGACTCAGAGAGTCTACAGAGCTAGTCAGGGGGTCACCGCGGGCTCTTATTATATATATTTAAACTTACTACTGTCATTTATTTATTTTGTTTACTGGATTCAACCATGTTCAAGGAACTTCTCTTAAAGGAACACACTTTTTTTTAACGGCATCACTTAAGTTTGTTCTATTTAACTTACATAAGTGCATATCATGGTTAATAATTATATGAATAGATTAAAGGGACACACGGCAATCATGATTTGTTGAAAACTCGCGGCGTCCCATTATTTTTTTCTTAACTTGCATTTGTTCAATCAATAATATTAATTGTTAGAATAGTTCGAAGCAAATTATTTTTACATACTACTAACTTTTTATAATATTGCACCAATAATAATATATTTTTAATACTTTGGTAAAATAGTGAAGAAAATTGAAATGTCATTTACTTATTTAATTATGCAAGCAGTTTTAAAGGTAAAATGACGCAGGATAACTAAATCGAGGAGCAACTTTTAATGTTTGAATAAAACTCAAGATTGCCATGTGTCCCTTTAACACAAATTACTGATTATATTGAACGTATAATTATATTTAGAGCTAAAGTAGAATCTCGAAAGAAAATTGAAACTCCAAATTGTATTAAAGTCAAAATGATACTGGATTAATATTTGAATTGAGGTGCAAATGATAACTACTTGAAGATTGTCAAGTTGTATTATAATCCAGATTACGTGTTAGCTCTCTGAAGCGAAGGAAAATTGCCCCGAATAGTATGCTGATAAAATAGTGAATTGTGAGGGTGGAGAGAAGGCAATAGATCAGCCGTGCCTTACAACGAAGGATATATATGTAGATATTCCATTTTTCAACGAAAAGAAATCATTGTACAATACTGGGTACAAATATGAAAACAAAGGTATCACAAAGGTAGTTAGTTAGGTTAGTTTCCCAATGCGTTATATTTGCGTTTGTTCATGCAAACAATGATTATTCCATTAATAAACGTGCACTTGAATAACTCACCGTTGATCACAGTCGCAATGTAGGAGCGAATGAAATCTATAGTTAAACATGTTGAACTTTCGTGTGAACGGTGGTATGACGAACGGGCAGCAGTCGTGGTCCCGGCAGCACGCATCCAACTCCTGGTCGTCCCCTAGGTCCTCATAACAGGACGCTAGGTCACCCTTACCACACCATTTTGTGCCGGGAAATATTAGCACGCTACTGAAGTCAAATGCCGCTCGCTTTTTGCGGGAGCGTTTTAAAGGTTCTGTTGAGCGTTTTGTTAGTTTATGATCTGAGGAATCCTGGTTCGGGTCAAAAGTTTTATCGAGATGTATTTTGTTAAAATTTGTTGGATCGTCGTGATCTGTGTTTTCAACAAATTCTGCATAAAAGTCTTCAATTTTACCGGACTTCATCTCCTCTTTTGCAAGCGCTCTTGCAATCTTTACGAACGACTGACATTCTTTACGAATCGAACGCATTCCCACCATAGTAGCAAAATCTTTCAAAAAGCCAAGATCGGCAAAATATTGGTAGGCTAGAGTATAATTCCTTCTGGTGGCGTTATTTACTGCGTACGCTTCAAAAACATCGCCGAATTGCTCATCCTCCATGAAAAATGTCGGTAAAACAAAACTTGAAACAAAATCCAGAATTTTATTGGAATCTTTCGAAAAATCGCACTCTTTCAACGCCCCTCCTTGATAGACGGCTTGCACAAGTCTGTGGCCATCTGTTACTTGCCTTATTATCATATCCAGGTCTTCACTATATCCACTTTTCATTGATGTCTCCATAGTTAACACTTTGTTATATCCAATTCTTAACTCCTTTTCATTATGCGAATTTATCCGAACACTGGCAAAGTTTTTCGGAAATAGAAGTCGAGTACGAATCCCGTCCCAGGTAACATTATCTATCTCGTCCGCACTTTTCTCCGTGCCGCTCACCCCCAGCAAAACGAAAATTATACATAACAATATTTTCACCGGGTCCATCTTTATATATTTTGTTCACATTTCAAACCGTTAACAATAATCCATAAAGAATAGCCGAGCAAACCACTAAGTGCAAATCAAGCAGAACACAAATTATCATTTACTCCTTTCAAAACGTTTTATGCGTGAACAATTAAGATTTAAGATGTTTTCGATAACTGCATCCATTACATTTTCAATATGTTTCAAAGGTCCGTCGCTAGAGAAAATTAAGGAGTCAAAATAACAAAATCAAATTTAAAACATCCCAAATGACCCGAATGAAGAGATTGTCCGACCCGCAGTCCGAGGACTTCTGACAAGTTACGTTCAGTATTAGTCTATTAGTCCTCTTGACGAGACGGGCGACGCAAGCCTGGTCGATTGAACTGATTGTAACAAGTGAAGTGATATATTGATACAGTTGCTTTACTATACTACCACCAGCGATGTGTTTCATAGCCGAGAATACAATTAAGTTCATAGTCTGCATTCTACACCTTATGGGTTTGTATTCAGATGAGTATCAAACACATGCTTCAGCGTTAATGGCTAAGTGCAACAACTACAGAACTTTGACCGCAATGCATCACTGCAGAAGCCGTGTCTCAAAAAGAAACAGCAGCGTTAGATTCTTGGCAGGGGGCATGGACTGACATAACGGCTCGGGTGATTGTAATTGAAAACCGTGGACGTACAAAAGAGAGTATGATAATGGACCTTTGGAAAAGCCGAGCACGACACATACAAAGTATTGCAGTCTCGGATTGATTGAGACTGTTCATGAGCGGTAGTGAAATATGCTAGCTACCGCTCACGCCCTCTAGCCCCGGGTTGAGCAGAACTCAATATTCATAAAAATCAACAGTACAGAATTTTAACCATCCCGAAGATGGCAAGCATATGGCGGTGGATATAGCATATTTGTATCTTTATTTCATCCCCTATATCCAGCGGCGTATGGTCCCAGGATCTAATAAAATGGTATGCTCCGAAGAGCGAAATAAACAAAAAGGAATTTAGTTGGGAGCAGCGGTTATAAAGCCTGCGTATCACAAGTAACAGCCAAAAGACTAAATTAAAAAACAGACAACATATCCTATGAGTGGTTAAACAATACCCAGAGCCTTTAAACGGCCGGAGTAGTGGAACGACCGAATCGAAAATTAAGTAAGAAAACAAAAGAAATTGAAAAATATACCACCGATCACTAGTGGTTAAACAATACCCAGAGCCTTTTATCGGAAAGGTACAAGACGCAAAAACGCAAGGACGGAAGGGAACATTGCGGCAAATATATGCTCGGTGAACACTGTATTTTTTTGCGGGAGCATAAAAGTAAAGCCGTGCATTATACTTATAGACGTACTAGATTAACATAATTGTGAGAAGCAAACAAAATCACTCACAACAATGTTTTGACAAAAAAGAAATTCAATGACATATTTAATAGACCTTTAATTATGATTCTATACTAATCTTATGTAGTGTTTTGCACCACGCAGTCCATTAATACTCACGGCAATAAATTAATTATTACATATCGTTACATCAAACGGACAAAATAATCGCTAAAAACGTTGTATCATCTAATTTCGTGAACTGTGATGTATAGGAACGGCAAGTTTTACTCGAGTTTCATTTTGAAAGTACTACGAGTATTACGTTTTTGAAATTAATTATGAAAGAAATCGTTAATTACAACCCATTAACATAATATCAACATTCGTAACCTTACAACCAACCATCCATGCGATATTTAATGTATGCTGAACGTACAATAATGATAAATTGTTGCAGGCATTATCTATCCCTACTTAAATCAAGAAATATATATATATATGATATCGTGTGCCATTAAACAGAGTATATATATATGATATCGTGTGCCATTAAACAGAGTATATATATATGATATCGTGTGCCATTAAACAGAGTATATATATATATATATGATATCGTGTGCCATTAAACACAGTATATGATATCGTGTGCCATTAAACAGAGTATGAAATGAGAAATTTGGAAATCGCCGAACACGATAAATACAAGAAATACTGCTGTTTCGGTTAGAATGAACGGTAGTGAAAAATGCTAGCTACTGTTCACGTCCTCTAGCCCGAGTTGAGCAGAACTCAATATTTAAAATGTCAATAGTATGAACATTTTCAATATATATCAATAGTACAAAATGATTCAGTTGTAGTGTAACACCAATGTGCATGACTTTGCATATATAGTACATGTATACGCTGGTTGTGTCATGTATTAACACACACCTGTGGTATAACACAGTTTCTAAGACCACATCACTGAGAATGCAAATTGTGCAGCACGACATGTATAATATGTGTGTATTTGGTTAATGCTGCTTTGGACAATTGCTCAGTCATACCACGACGATGCTACTTGTAGCAGTGAGCCCTCAACTTGACAATACCACTCCATAGTCATACGGCACGATACCCCACCCGGTTACATTTTACCGAGATCGCTACCCTTTATAATTGATGGACGCTAAGGAGCACTTTATTTTAGAATCAGCAAGCCCAACGTCAGTCCATGTGATCATACACTATATACATATACAGTTTTAACAGTTAAGCAAGGGCGCTACAAATACCAAAGCCATGGAATTTAGGTACAGGCGTGTTGTTGTTGTTTTTTACATAATCTGTGTTTCTACATTACAAACATACCGGTTGTTAGAAAAAATATTGCATCAGTTTTTTTATAACTAAATATGGTAATATCTTAGATGCTGAAGTAAGTAGTTTTTAACGATATATAAAATGTAAATGAATATAAACTATATTTGAAGTCGCATATAACTAATACATATTTAAAACAATGTTGATTTTGCATAAAACATCCTATTATTACCCCTAACTACTCGTATTATTAAGATCTTTAAGAACATTCTGCTGAGATCGCAACAGTTACTTACAAGAATACCGACTGTCCAAACACGGATGATTGATTTAATGCATTGAGACAGGATTGTCATAAATGCTGACTTCTATGGTGATGTGATTTATAAACTTCGTAAGATTCTTGGTCATGATCACTTTCATACTATCTTTGTTAAACTTGTTAAAAAGTTTATCAAAAGAGGGTATGACCCTATCATTTTGCAACGTACTGCATGCTTGGTGGTGGACCCTTTTACAGTTCGCCACTATGCTTTCCTCTTTAATTGTACGATGACCGGACAGGCTGTGGACCCTATGATGACGCCTACCTAAAGCCCATTGGGAAGGTGGCGTTTGATTTTGTCTATGATCTTTCTTGTCGTGCCCTTAAAGGTTTATTATCTTGTTGCTCCGGCTTCTGCCAAGTCATTGAATACCTTCATTGTGGCTTTCTAGGCTATTGTTTTTTTGTATTATATTTACACGAGCATATTTGTGTTTTACTTATATTGCCTATTGATGCTGCCTTGTTGGTCAGATATAAGATCATGGCGGGAATTTCTTTATTTACACTGTCCTGTTTTAATGGGATGACAGTAGGGTAAGTGTGAGGTTTGGTGCACCCTATAACCGGTTTAAACCCCCATTGGCCTACTTTGCCACTGACCGTTCCAAGGCGGTAGCCCTATTGTCAACCCTTTTGTGTTTGTGATGTCGTTTGCATTTGTTATTACTTTTGCCTTCTAGTTTGTCTGTTTGCGTGTTTGTTTCTGTGTTTTGTGGTTGACTGTCCTCCTTGAATGCTACTTTCCTGGTCCGATCGTTTTATATTTCTTTCAATTTATTTGTTTGTACTTGCATGTTCTTCTATTGCAATCTAAAATAGCTATTGGAAAAATAGTGATGCACCAATCCTTCATTTTCCGACAATGCTAAAATGATACTTATATATCAGTAAACTCATTGTCAGTTTACCCCACCCTCGACTGCAATTCTAACCTGTTGCATTGATAATGTTATTGAATGTTCATTATATAATGAGTTAAGAGAAAAATAAATAAAGAAGTATTATTGGAAAAGGCCAAGTATGTTTAAATATTTGGAACTTATAGTGAAAATCACAAAATTATAAAAAAAAATCTGAGTGTCTTTGTTTTTAAAGCCATTGAGATAAGAGGGTTAAATGTGTTAGATAATAGTAAATAGTGTACAAAACACATTTTATTATTAAAATGTATGAAACTTACTCTTTAATATTAAGACCAGTTAACTTAAAGTCGTTTTTGTTTTGTTCTGTTTTTTAACAAATATTTCAAATGTTATTAAAGTTTATATGATGTTTTGTATAAAATGTGAAATAAAGTTATTTAGGATTTAAATGAATGTCATCTTCTCCACATATATTATGCGATTAAAACCTGTTTAAATGTATTAATAATAATACTAGCATACGGAACTGGACCACCATTAATTTCCCATAGACTTACATTATAGCCTAAAATGGTGTCACACATGCCATCATACTCCTTCATACTTGAAACTGTCAGTAAGCCATCTTCAAAGTCAGCATGACACAGACATAGCAAAAAATCAAGCTCCATTTCGGCTTTCAACTTCAGAATTTTGCTCAAAGTGAAAGTAGGTATCGATTATTACGAATTCAGGTCAAATCTGACGAAGAACACAAACAAATCTTACCTCACAAAAAGTAGTGTCATTCACTTGCCTCAGCTCTGATTAACCTGATGCTTGCAGCAAAATATCTGGGAATCTACTCTCTACACACAAATATTAATCTACACTACCTGTGGACGTGCATCCATTCACACAGCATCTCAAATAACACTACTGTCAACTGTATATGGGACTACTTTCGGAACTACCATTTTGACCCCCTGGTTCCCAGTTCAAGTCCATACCAATCGTGAACGCTCGGCCAATCCCGTCATTCCTCGGGATCCCGCCTCGTGTGTATCACGGCGCTTCGGTATGTTCAAAATCTTCACATTCTGTTAGCCGGAAGGCAACGGCACAGCAAATAGTGCACTGTTGCTAAGCTGTTGCTACATAAACATTATGGCCGCTTGCCACACGTGTTGACGTATGATTTGCGTTCCATGTTTGTTATTTACAATACATATGAAGGTTTTATCACTGATTTCACGTAAATAAACCATAGATGGAGCAATCGGCTAAATGATATTGCAAAATGTTGAAGATAACTTTGATTTTGAATGCAAATTCGTTTTGGCGGGAATCAGACGCGCGTCACGCTAGTATGACGTAACCACTATGGAAACCTGCGTATTACATTCGAGTCTTGCTGCGAAGCAGTGTACGAGATGTTGCGAATGACTAGCATACATGATTGAAAATAGTTCTTGAATTGTTACTTTCAAAAGCTTTATAATTATATATCGTGTTGATGTTGAAACACTAGTACTTCTGCATAAGTACACATAACTATTGCATGTACCTGCTGTCAACCTTGTATATATATGTTTTGTATCCTCATGGGCCTTATGACCTGTTGGAATTTTGCTGAATAAAAGATATATATGATATATGTTAATAAATACAGGACAAGAGGAAGCAACAACTCATAAATTTAGAGACATTAAGCTATATATGGTCATCGTGAAGTTTATTGTGCTATGACATTTTGTTCGACTTATGACTTCAGCCAAACCCAAGATAACAATCAGGGTAAAAAAACACAACTTGGGGGACTGAATTTGAAAGCATTTATATTAATTAAAGTGTGACTACGCATACTTCTCACATTATGACATGCGTGTGCCTACGTAATTCTCCCATTATGACATGCGTGTCACTGTTTTGTAGGGCGCATATATGATGTGCAGATGAGCTCATCGGAATTTAGCAAGTATCTTGTCATTATGCCACACGCACTTTTTCTTTTTTTATAATTCCTATCAAGGTCGTGTCTTATATTTCGATAAAGTCCACCAATCAAAGCGATAGGGTGACACGTGATAGTTATAGTTGTGTAATATATCGGGATTAAAAAATATAGCATCCCTCTTTATGTAATCTGAAATTTAAAACGATCAAACAACTACATTTTGATAATACTTACAGCTTTGTATTTATTTTGAGTTTCGTTTTTTTATTTTTAAAGAGTGATATTTAATCATAATTGGATATCACATTTACCTATTCTTTTTTTCAACCATCTCATATTTCTCCGAGAACTGGGATAAGGTTGATGAAATATAATCTATAAAATGCGTTCAAGGCTGGACATTGTGTTTGCTAAATATTAGTCACATCATCTTTACTGTTAAATGCATCTAGTGTTAAATGCAGAGTGAACTGTTGATGCAAAGTGACAGCGCCTCTTTGGTCGATGGGTTAACGACGCTGCGTTGTAAACCTTATCGCCTCTCCCCGCTGCGGGTTCGAATCCCACTGTGAGCTCAACTTGAGGAAGTGTCGATTCTTACGAATGGCGGTAGGTATACAATACTGGTTATACCTAGAAATGTGCAGAGAAAATGACGTTAAACCACACAAACAAAAAGTGGATCCTTATACATAACAACTACTGGTGGCTATTGAGTATAGGGTATTTAATATTGTTAATAAATTGTAACAGTTAATACAGGTTTTACGATTTTAATACCGTTGGTAAGCCAGGTCTACTTCACTTTAATATAAATAATACAAATGGGTATGCTCATAATAATAATAATAAAATTATAAACTGTTTATTTAACAGCATGCTTTTGTGTGTGTGTGTGTGTGTGTGTGTGTGTGTTTGTGTGTGTGATTATTGAGAGCGAGGTGGAGCTGGGCTGGGGTCAAAAGCCTTTCCTCCTATCGGAATACCTTCCACAATCCCTCGCCATATTCTTTTCTGTTAACTCCTTAACATAAACACATTTGTTTCTAATCGACTTTTACGATAATTAGCAAACTTAAATGTATTAATCACGCGATGCGATTTACCAATGAAAGGCAGAGAAAGGCTTTGCGTCGGAATCCTGTAGAATCTATTGCAGACACTTGTACCGAAGTTTCAGATTTTACACATTAACCTATTTTGACTTTGTAACAGTTACGAGGTGCTTTTTTGGTGTTTAGTGCTTATTAATCCACATAGGAAATAATTCAAGGCGATAAAACAGAAGTGTGCCAAGTAGTAGCGCTTGTTTTCGAGATCCAGGTCGTGGAATGTACATGCACGCTGCACGTGTCTTGATTAAAGTGTTGGCGCGCGGTTATCAGATATCCACGATGCAATTAATAGTTTTGAAATATCAATATTGTGTTTGTTGCTAACATATATTCGGGTCATTTTGCTCCATTATGCAAGTCTGTCTATGTAAAAGTGTCTTCAATTATTTCAGTAAATTAGTCTTTGTAATACAAGACAAACTGGTAGGAAACAAATTATCAGACGCATTTATATGAAGTATGAATATAAACCAAATAAATCATTTTTTCCTCAAGTAATTTTTTGCACAGGTAAAATGTCTCAATTTTCTCATCCAGGTGCGATAATATTATTTCTAAAAAGGCGGGGATGACTAAAAAATAAAAAATGAGCATATTTCGAAAGAGTAGTAACGTAATAAGCATATTCTTTTTTTTGTGGTCGAATATAAAACATAATCAAACTACAAACGTTTAATCATAACCTACTTGTGTGACATTCTTTAACAATCATACCGTGATTCACTGACATTAGAAACATTAGACTCGTATTGTACAGGAGAAATTGAAATCAAATACCTCATTTTATACCTTTAAACACAAGAATAAAGTGTCAACAAAAATATTACGAGATAATTACATAACTCATTATACAATAATAAATGCAATATGTCTGGGTAATTGAATCTCAATGTAAGAATTAATGCCTATGTCTGAAGACTTAAATTACCCACTAACTCACCTGGCATCCTCCGAACTAATTAAAAATATTCTTCTCAGTCTGCGTTATTTAATCTAACACGGCGATAACAAAAAGACAGCTACAAAGCACTTATTATATTGATGCTTTTATCCGTTTGTATACTGATAACAGTATATGTTTTTATTCTTTAGAAAGCTAACCCTTCATTCATAATTTAATAGGAGTGAATGAAATGTATGCGGTTTTATAATGAAAGCACTGTAAAAGGCAATTGCTGTACAAATGGAATTTGATTTAGGGGTATGCACAAAATCGAAGGCGGAAACTATTTGTGCACCCAGTGAATGTTTGGGCAATTATCCTACATAGTACGGGTTCGGATACATGTTGGGATTATTTTCGTTTGCCTGTCAGCCACATACTAGCTGTAACTTCTTCCATAACATATTTAGTAATAGATACACATTTCGTTCATTCTGAGACAAAAACACCATTATCATCAGAAAGTTTTGTAGACGTTCCACTTTGTATGCCAGTATTGTTTTGCTGTCCAACTATGCTGATGTTGGCGTTAACTATCAGTATACGGATATAGAACGCATTTTGTCTGACGTAGAAGTAGAACAGAACAGTGGCATTAGAAAGTTTGGTAGACGTGCCACCGTGTCTGCTGTCCGATTATGCTGATGTTGCCGTGCTGTTAGCGTTAACTTACAGTATACGGATATAGAACGCATGGTGTCTCACATAGAACAGAACAGTGATATTAGAAAGTTTTGTAGACGTCAGTAGTTGTTGCTGTCCGACTATGCTGATGTTGCCGTGCTGTTGGCGTTAACTATCAGTATACGGATATAGAACGCATGTTGTCTCACGTAGAACAGAACAGTGATATTAGAAAGTTTTGTAGACGTCAGTAGTTGTTGCTGTCCGACTATGCTGATGTTGCCGTGCTGTTAGCGTTAACTATCAGTATACGGATATAGAACGCATGTTGTCTCACGTAGAACAGAACAGTGATATTAGAAAGTTTTGTAGACGTCAGTAGTTGTTGCTGGCCGACTATGCTGATGTTGCCGTGCTGCTGGCGTTAACTATCAGTATACGGATATAGAACGCATGTTGTCTCAAGTAGAACAGAACAGTGGTATTAGAAAGTTTTGTAGACGTCAGTAGTTGTTGCTGTCCGACTATGCTGATGTTGCCGTGCTGTTGGCGTTAACTATCAGCGTACGGATATAGAACGCATGTTGTCTCACAGTAATATTAGAAAGTTGTGTAGACGTCAGTAGTTGTTGCTGTCCGACTATGCTGATGTTGCCGTGCTGTTGGCGTTAACTATCAGTATACGGATATAGAACGCATGTTGTCTCACGTAGAACAGAACAGTGGTATTAGAAAGTTTTGTAGACGTCAGTAGTTGTTGCTGTCCGACTATGCTGATGTTGCCGTGCTGTTGGCGTTAACTATCAGTATACGGATATAGAACGCATGTTGTCTCACAGTGATATTAGAAAGTTGTGTAGACGTCAGTAGTTGTTGCTGTCCGACTATGCTGATGTTGCCGTGCTGTTGGCGTTAACTATCAGTATACGGATATAGAACGCATGTTGTCTCACAGTGATATTAGAAAGTTGTGTAGACGTCAGTAGTTGTTGCTGTCAGACTATGCTGATGTTGCCGTGCTGTTGGCGTTAACTATCAGTATACGGATATAGAACGCATGTTGTCTCACAGTGATATTAGAAAGTTGTGTAGACGTCAGTAGTTGTTGCTGTCCGACTATGCTGATGTTGCCGTGCTGTTGGCGTTAACTATCAGTATACGGATATAGAACGCATGTTGTCTCACAGTGATATTAGAAAGTTATGTAGACGTCAGTAGTTGTTGCTGTCCGACTATGCTGATGTTGCCGTGCTGTTGGCGTTAACTATTAGTATACGGATGTAGAACGCATGTTGTCTCACAGTGATATTAGAAAGTTGTGTAGACGTCAGTAGTTGTTGCTGTCCGACTATGCTGATGTTGCCGTGCTGTTAACTATCAATACACGGAGATGGAGCGCATGTTGTCTCACGTAGAACAGAACAGTGATATTAGAAAGTTGTGTAGACGTCAGTAGTTGTTGCTGTCCGACTATGCTGATGTTGCCGTGCTGTTGTTGCTGTCCGACTATGCTGATGTTGCCGTGCTGTTAACTATCAATACAAGGAGATGGAGCGCATGTTGTCTCACGTAGAACAGAACAGTGATATTAGAAAGTTGTGTAGACGTCAGTAGTTGTTGCTGTCCGACTATGCTGATGTTGCCGTGCTGTTGTTGCTGTCCGACTATGCTGATGTTGCCGTGCTGTTAACTATCAATACACGGAGATGGAGCGCATGCTCTCTCATGTAGATGTAGAACAGAACAGTGACGTAAAAGGAATGTTTAACGGATTAGCGAAACGCTGAGATGAGATCGATGTGGAAAAGGAGATGCCCCAACCCTACACATTTTGCCATTGGTATTTTCACTGTAGTTTTATGGTGAGCGTGGCGAGAAGAAAAGTTTTCTTCAACTGTTTAAAAACTATTCGTAAAAAAAGGAATGCGACCAATTGATTAAAAAACATTGGCGGATTTTAATAAAAAAAGAATAATAATAGTAAAACTAAGCATAAAGTCGGAAATGCAGCTTTCACAGAACACAGTAAACCCCAAAACACGCAAAAAGACAAACATGAATGGCAATGTTAACACAGAATAAAGGCATATGACGTCACAAACACAAATTGTTGTCAATAGGGCTACCGCCTTGTAGTGGCAAGAAAGGCCACTGGGTTTAATGTAAGTCTACATTCCCTACCCATACTTTCCAATGCGATCATTCGTTGTGACCAGGCATATACTTCTAACAGTAGCTGTCAATAGCACGTTCTACTCTGAAGCCGGATACCACACGTTTCAGCTGTCAATAGCACGTTCTACTCTGAAGCCGGATACCACACGTTTCAGCTGTCAATAGCACGTTCTACTCTGAAGCCGGATACCACACGTTTCAGCTGTCAATAGCACGTTCTACTCTGAAGCCGGATACCACAAGTTTAAGCTGTCAATAGCACGTTCTACTCTGAAGCCGGATACCACAAGTTTCAGCTGTCAATAGCACGTTCTACTCTGAAGCCGGATACCACAAGTTTAAGCTGTCAATAGCACGTTCTACTCTGAAGCCGGATACCACAAGTTTCAGCCTCACCGACACCCCTGGGTTACTTCGGTGTGTTCTTAGGCAAAGTAGATAAATATCGAACAGGAAAAGTACGAGGCATTCAAGGACGGCAGTCAACCATAAACACACACAGAAACAAAGAACAACTACAAATAAAGATGAATAAAAGCCAAGATAAGACATCACAAACACACAAGGGACAATAGGGCCACAGCCTTGGAACGGTCAGTGGAAAAAAAAAAGCCGCTGAGGATTTAAACTAGGTTTTAAGGTGAACCAAACCTCACCTCTTACACTATTGTAAGACACTTTCCAGAACCATATACTGAAATGATAAATAAACGCATAATTCCGCTATATGGTGTATGTATAATATGCTGTGTTAATCGACTGGTACATCTCTACATGATGCATTTTCGAAGGAAGACTAACAGCAACAAATAACACACCCATTGTTTGCCCTTGTAAATTTCATTACTGACAGAATGCAAGTTTGGATCAAGCATGATTGGAAACTTAGGCTTATAATATTGCAATCTATTTACACTAAATACAGTACTAATATTCAAAGCGAAACTTCAACATTATGCATTATGTGTATCATAGTGAATGTGATTAACACAAATGAGCTATAGGGTACTATAGAAACCACAGCGTCCGAACGCAATGGCATCGTAGGTCCGCACTGTACTGCAAACAAGCACTTGATAATACAATGAAAGAGACGACAAAAAACAACAGAAAGGGTGGTGAAGACAGGGTTACCGCCTTGGAACGGTCAGTAGGCAATAAGGCCTACTGGTTAGCTTGAATAGATTTGATATGCGCACAATCCTCGCTATTATCCTGTCTTCAGCGCTATACTGTCTTCAGCGCCCATATAGACAATACAGTGTAAACAAAACTACATCCCATCAAATGAATTCTCTAACAATAAAGTCCACATCCAGAGAAACTAACTAAAGAAACACATACGAGGGACGTTCAAAAAGTATTGTTATTCGTCCCATAACTATTTAACTGCGCACGTGCAAGTCGCGAAATTTCATGGGTTTGTAAATCTATTCATTCTGAATCCAATGATACCAACGACAGGTGTGTGCGAGTTTTATAAATAAATATCTTTAGTTCGTGAAAACACCTAGTCATATACACTGTAGTAAAATATGATTGGAAAGAGAGCTGAAAATAGTATTCAAATACGAGAGTACATTAAGGCGCGTTGCAAAATTGGATAACGTGCAAAAGAAGTTTTCAAAGAGGTATGTATTGTTTATGCAGATAAAGAAATATCGTATATGACTGTTACCAGATGGATTCGGATATTTAAATCCGGTTGGGAATCCATTCTGGATGGCTTGAAATCTGGCAGACTACGCTCCGCCATCACTCCAAAAAACATTAAAAAAATCAAGCACGTATTAAAGCAAGATTCAAGATTGACCACTCATAAGATAACAAGAGTCGCAGGGATTTCATCAGGAACGATTTATATTATTCTTAAGAATATTTTGAAAATGCGACGCATTTCAGCCAGATGGATACCTCATCTTCTGACGCAGGAGCAAAAGCGATACCGTGTTTTAGCTGCTCGTAAACTTTTAAAAATGTATCCAAAATACGACACCCGAAAGTTTGCATACATAGTAAAGGAGATGAAACCTGGGTTCACTGTTTTGAACCACAGTGAAAGGTCAATAATAAGGTCTGGGCCACGAAACATGGACGGAGGCCGTGTATTGCTAAGAGAACGAAAAGTACGAAAAAGGTTATATATGCAGTTTTCTCTACCAGCCATGATCCTGCAATTCTGGTCGCAGTTCAAAGAGGAAGGTCGGTCACTGGACTGTTCTACAAACATTCTGTACTGACGAAACTAAAATCTTACTACAAGAAATGCCGACCAGCCACCAGAATGCGTCATATCCAGCTGTTGCACGATAACGCCCCTGCACACAAGTCGGCCGTTGTGACGGAATATTTGAAAGAAGAAAAGGTGACTGTTCTTCCACATCCACCTTATTCACCAGATATGGCACCGCTTGACTTTTTCTTGTTTCCAAAAGTTTTCCAAAATTGAAAAAACATCTATCTGGACGGCGTTACACCTCGCGACAAGCACTCGGGTCAGCTGTGTATCAGTGTCTGGCCGGTATCCCTAAAACAGATTATGAATACGCTGTCCGAAAATAGTTGAAACGACTGAAAGTGCGTATTTCTGTAATGGAGATTACTTTGGAGGTATGAAATAAACCGAATCACGATATCATTTTTCCTTTTAATTTTATTTCCAAAATAACATTACTTTTTGAACGTCCCTCGTGCAAAATAATAAACATCTCAGGATGTATCCAGAATCGTAATGAACAACCATAGTAGTTGCAGCTAACAAGTCTTCTGCAACACAATTTTGTCCTTTCTCCAACTAGATGTAGCCTTCTGTGTGTGTGTGTGTGTGTGTGTGTGTGTGTGTGTGTGTGTGTGTGTTTTGTACAAAACGCCATGGGATTTATCTGAAATATTACATGGAATAAATTGTTTATAATATACATTATATCTATCATTTTTAGAACATGTACTTGGGAATATATGACGGTAGATTTGTTTTTGTGGTAGTAGCATACTGTCCTGTTTTTTCTGTGTAGAACCAGTACTGTATACCTGCCGCCATCCGTAACAATCGACACTTTCTCACTTGACAAGTCGAGCTCCCAGTGGGATTCGAACACGCAGCTGTGAGCGCCGAGAAAGTTTTAGACGCAGCGTCTTTACTATTCCGGCCAAGGCCATTTTAAAGTTAGAGCAGGGCTGCCTTCCCGGATTCCTATGTATCCTTCCCCTCTCTCTGGGGAGGCTTGAACTATTCTGGGAATGCTCAAAAATAATCTAAACAATGTGTTGATGAGCAGTAAAACAACTCAAACAATATTTCATTTACTGTAAGTGCAACTATGTACGGGTAATAGCCCCTTTCAAACACCCTGCAGCAACCGTTTTTATTGGTGAAAATGTGTGTTTTATACGTTTTGTATTTATTACAAAGGTGAATATATTTTTAACAGCAATACTAACGGCTACGAAGCCAGCAAGCACGTCGTCATGTATGTATATAATGCAATTATGCGCACTGCAAACAATCTGAGTGTATTTGATGTTTCGTCTGCGAGATATGCAATTTCATAACTCATTTTACTCAACATATGGCATGAAGTTTTTACGCCTTGAGATTTACGCGTGTTTCTGCTTTATTCCCGACGCGGTTCCTTCGTGTATTTGATACGGTTTGTAGTAAGACTTGGAGTTTCAATTTTAAATCTTTCCTCTTGTGTAACGGAACCGTTTATTTATACGCATGTACCTACTTGCAAATTATTTGGTTTCACACTTTACTAATCAAATGTAGTAACAGTTGTTTATTTGTTATTTGTATATTTATGTCCAATTCTATGTTCTGAGTCTGACAAATTGGTCCATCTTTGACCGAAGCCTTGTCAAATCCTTTCGACGTGGTAAGACGAGCAGACACTTTTTGAACTACTATACGACCGTCTAATATACAATCAAGTTCATCGTCTCTGTTCTACACATTATGTTCACGGACATGTTTAGGTGATATATCAGTAAATTATTATAGTACTTGTTTAGTTTAAATACAGCTTTACCCGCTTGCTCTCCCAGTGTATCTAGTGTCCAGAAAACGAGCCGCCAGAAGTAAAAACAAAGGAAGTTTATATTTATATTTGGTTAAGTTTCGGGAGATACGTAAATGCACATGTTTGGACGAGTTAAACAAGAAAAAACAGTCCATCATCCATTTGGCTTTTCGAATATGTGTTGCTCGGCCGTCTATATGGACTTTGTTTTTGGCAACCATTATAAGACGTTTTCATTACTACTTTTGCACTACTTGTACACATGTACAAACTATGGAATTGATGATGTCGTATGACGCAACGACGGAGGACGAAAGCCATCCATGCCGAGGCAATGCAGTATCACAAATTAGTTATTTATTCGGATTCTTGAAAGGAGACATGGACTCACATAACAGCTCGGGTAAATATAATTTCCAGGCAGGGAATATGAGCACTTGGACGTACACAAGCACTCGAACACAATACGAACGGAAGCGGCACATATATGCTCGGGGACCCTGTCTTTTTCCGGGAAGCATCAAAGCAAAATAACATACTTCGCAGTATTGCATATGGTTACAGTATTATTACACTGTCCCGGTTTATTGGGATTACAGTAGGGTAAGTGTGAGGTTTGGTACACCCTAGAACCTGGTTTAAACCCCACGGCATTTTTTGCCACTGACCATTCCAAGGCGGTAGCCCTATTGTCAACCCTTCTTGTGTTTGTGACGTCATACGCCTTTATTCTTCATTAACATTGCCATTCATGTTTGTCTTTTTGCGTGTTTTTGGGTTTACTGTGTTCTGTGAAAGCTGCATTTCCTGTTCGACGTTTATACTTATTTTGAGGATAAAAGCACACACAAAAATGTTTTTCACAAATATATTTTTATATATTTAGCTGGCTTCCATTTACGTCATGCAGTGTTTTGCACGACGCAGTCCATTACTACTCACGATAATTAATTAATTATAACATATCCGGCGTTACATCAACCTGACAAACTAATCGCCTGAAACGTTTTATCATCTAATTTCGTGAACTCTGATGTTTCAGAACGACAAGTTTTACTCGAAAATGTGTTTTATTGTGAAGATACTACGAGTATTACGTTTTGAAAACGTAATGTATACAAATAAATCATTAATTACAATACATTAACATAATATCGATATTCGTAACCTTACACATGCGATATTTAATGTATCCTTTGAAATGTAATTATAACAAATTGTTGCAGGAAGCTTTTAATATTTGTCTCTAATTAAAACAAAAAATGTATATGATAGCATGTGCCGTTAAAGGATTTCTGTAATTCCGCCATAGTTTAACGCCAAAGAATATGTGCATGACGTTGCATATCTGCTACAGACTGCATGGCTGTGTCAAGTATACGCATAACACTAAAACAGGAAAGCTCCTAAGGTCATTTGATATAAGAAATACAAACTGTGAAACACGACATAAATGTGATGTATCTATGGAAGTTAACGTCTATTTAAACAACCTTACAGTCAGTCTACTTGTACCAGTGAGCTCAGCTATTTAGTGCTGCCCTTGGCTGTCATCCGGCCAGACATCGCATGCAATAAAGTAAATCCTAAGTACAATAAGAGATCGTGGCCAGAGGACCATATCCACGAGGCTTAGCTAAGGAGTTCGTGAAAACCATGTTAGGCAAAGGCGTGTTATTTTGTACATATTGATGTCTCTCTGTTAAAAAAACGCAGGTTGTTTAAAGATTGTTTGAAGCAGCGTTTCTATTCAGGCTTACCTAAATACGGCAACGTCTTAGATCCTGAAATAAGTATGTTAATGATTCCGACTAATTGTAAATGTAATTAATATTTACAATATAAATGAATATATAAGTCGCAAACAACTAAGACATATTCAAAACAATGCTGATTTTGAATAAAATAGCCTATATATTACCTCACCTAATCGCTTAATTAAGATGTTGATGTACATTCATGAGTTATGAGGCAAATGTTGAGTGATTTTCCCCCTTAATGTACGTTAAAAAAACACCGGTGATTGAAACTAATTTTAAAAGACAGACATGTCATTTGTTTTTATTATTTATGTGTTTTACTATTAATGCAATCTAAGATAACTCTAGGTAAAAACAGTAATGCAAAAACCCAATGGTAGAATGATACGGTTATATATCATTAAACTCCCTATCAAATAACCCCACCTCAACTGCTATCCAGCTATTTAAAGTTACAGACTGCAGTTATACGCTATTGCATTGATTATTCAAAACAAGTGGATACAAAAGTCGAACAGAAAATGCTACATTCAAGGCCCACAGTCACCACAAACACGCACAGAACCAAACGCATACAAAGACTAATACAAGGTAAGATATGACATCACAAACATAAAAGGGTTGACAATAGGACAAACCAGGTTCTAGGGTGCAACAAATCTCACATTTGCCCTACTTCATCCCAATAACATGGGACAGTGTAAATAAAGATATCCCCACCAGGTTATATTCTCTAACAAACAAGGCAGCATTAATAGGCAATATAAGTAAAACACATAAATGATCATGTTTATATAATATTAAAAAGATATAGAAAGCTACAAAGCAAGTACTCAGTGACTTGGCAGAAGCCAGAGCAACATGAGAACAAACCGTTAAGGTACGACAATACAATATTTAAGACAAACATCAAATGCTATACCGTCCTATGAGGATTTAGGTAGACCTCATCAAAGGGTCCACAATCCGTCCGGTCATCGCATAATCAAAGAGGAAAGCATAGACTTTTTAACAAGTTTTATGAAGATTTTATGAAAGAGAATATGACCAAGGATCTTACGAAGTTTGTAAATCACATCACCATAGAAGTCAGGTTGTGATAGTCCTTGTCGCAGACATTCTACATACATCCCGAGGGGACGGTAACGTTTCATGTTTGATAGTCTTTGTCGCAGACATTCTACATACATCCCGAGGGGACGGTAACGTTTCATGTTTGTTTTCAAGCTTGTCTTGTCGTGCAAAAAATGGTTTATTATCTTCTGCCAAATCAATGAGTACTGCCTTTGGTGTTTTCTATATATATGCTCCTCTTTTCGTTTTGCGTCTAGTACCTATTAGTTCTGATAGTTTGCATTACGTGATCCGAGTATTAACTTGCATACCCCCATCCAACCACTTCTCCAAGAAGCGAAAACGGGGTTGGCTTGGGTATGAAATAAAAAAACAAAAACACTTAATTTCGGCTTAAAAAAACATTTAATGGGTAATTTTAAACCGGTTATCACATTTTTTCAGTGAAAAAAGGTTTTATACATGTTTTATTGCCGAAATATCCGTTATACAATCCTGCTAATATAAGCTTTCCCATCGCTTAATGGAAGTAAGGCGGGACCACGTAATGGTTAGAGGTTATAGTCTGGTGGGATTTCTTTATTTAAACTGTCTCGTTTATTGGGTTGACAATAGGGTAAGAGTGAGGTTTGGTGTACCCTAGAACCTGGTTTAAACGCCCAGTGACCGTTTTTCCGCTGACCGTTCCAAGGGGGTACCACTATTAGCAACATTTTTATGTTGGGGTGTTGCAAACTTTCCGTCTATTTTTCAATGACTGTTTTTTTCCAGTTTTGTATGCGTATTTTCAGTTTTGTATGCGTATTTTCTGTTTTGTATGCGTATTTTCTGTTTTGTATGCGTATTTCCTGTTTTGTAAGCGTATTTTCTGTTTTGTATGCGTATTTTCTGTTTTGTATGCGTATTTTCAGTTTGTATGCCTGTTTATATGCGTATTTTCTGTTTTTCCAGTTTGTATTCGTATTTTCAGTTTTGTATGCGTATTTCTGTTTTTGTATGCGTATTTCCTGTTTGTAAGCGTATTTTCTGTTTTGTATGCGTATTTTCAGTTTTGTATGCGTATTTTCTGTTTTGTATGCGTATTTTCAGTTTTGTATGCCTGTTATATGCGTATTTTCTGTGTTTTTTTCAGTTTTGTATGCGTATTTTCAGTTTTGTATGTGTATTGTATGCGTATCTTCTGTTTGAATGCGTATTTTCAGTTTTGTATGCATGTTTGTATGCGTATTTTCTTTTTTTTATGCGTATTTTAAGTTTTCTATGCGTATTTTCTGTTTTGTATGCGTACTTTTGTTTTGTATGCGTATTTTCCTGTGCGTTTTTTTCAGTTTTCTATGCGTATTTTCTGTTTCGTATGCGTATTTTCGGTTTTGTATGCGTATTTGTATGCATATTTTCTGTTTTGTATGCGTATTTCGGTTTTGTATGCGTATTTTCGGTTTTGTGTGTATGCGTATTTTCTGTTTTATATGCGTATTTCCTGTTTTGTGTGCGTTTTTTTCAGTTTTGTATGCGTATTTTCTGTATTTTCTGTTTTTATGCGATTTTCTGTATAGTATGCGTATTTCCTGTTTTGTATTGGTATTTTCAGTTTTGTATGCGTATTTCCTGTTATGTATGCGTATTTCTTGTTTGTTTGCGTATTTCCTGCTTTGAATGCGTATTTTCAGTTGTGTATGCGTATTTTCTGTTTTGTATGCATATTTTCAGTTTTGTATGTGTATTGTATGCGTATTTCCTGTTTTGTATGCGTATTTTCAGTTTTGCATGCATATTTTCAGTTTTGTATGTGTATTGTATGCGTATTTCCTGTTTGTATGCGTATTTTCTGTTTTGCATAGGTATTTTCAGTTTTGTATGTGTATTATATGCGTATTTCCTGTTTTGTATGCGTATTTTCAGTTTGTATGCATATTTTCAGTTTTGTATGTGTATTGTATGCGTATTTCCTGTTTTGTATGCGTATTTTCAGTTTTTGTATGCATATTTTCAGTTTTGTATGTGTATTGTATGCGTATTTCCTGTTTTGTATGCGTATTTTCAGTTTTGCAGGCATATTTTCAGTTTTGTATGTGTATTGTATGCGTATTTCCTGTTTTGTATGCGTATTTTCAGTTTTGTATGCGTATTTCATGTTTGTATGCGTATTTTCAGTTTTTGTATGCATATTTCAGTTTTGTATGTGTATTGTATGCGTATTTCCTGTTTTGCATGCGTATTTACAGTTTTGCATGCGTATTTACAGTTTTGCATGCGTATTTCCTGTTTTGTATGCGTATTTCAGTTTTGTATGCGTATTTCCTGTTTTGTATGCGTATTTCAGTTTTGTATGCATATTTTCAGTTTTGTATGTGTATTGTATGCGTATTTCCTGTCGTATTTACAGTTTTGCATGCGTATTTTCAGTTTTGTATGCATATTTTCAGTTTTGTATGTGTATTGTATGCGTATTTCCTGTTTTGCATGCGTATTTACAGTTTTGTATGCGTATTTACAGTTTTGCATGCGTATTTACAGTTTTGCATGCGTATTTTCAGTTGATTTTGCTCTGAGAGTGCTACATTTCCTGTTCGATCTACTTTTAGACTGGATTGTGGCCAGCTCTGATTTGTGTTAATTATAATTTTTATTCGACTTGGGACATAAACCCCAAGATAACAACCGAAAAATAAACAAACTTAGACTGAATTGGAAAGCATTTATATTAATTAAAGTGTGACTACGCATACACGCATACTTCTCCCATTATGACATGCGTGTCGCTGTTTTGTAGGGCGCATATGATGTGCAGATGAGCTCATCGGCATTTAGCAAGTATCTTGTCATTATGCCACACGCACTTTTCTTTTCTTTTTTTTATATATATCAAGGTCGTGTCGTATATTTCTGAAGTTGAAGGTGATAATGTCCACCAATCAAAGTGGTAGGGTGACACTTGTGTAATATATCGGGATTAAAAAAACACATAGCACCTCTCTGTATGAAATATGAACTTTAAGACGATCAAAACAATACCGTTGCTGTACCAAATACATTTTGATAGCAGGTTTGTATTTATTTTGAGTTTCAGTTTTGTTTCGTAAGAGTTAAAGACGATCCTAATTGGATGTTACGTTTAATTGTTCGTTTTTTATACATCACATATTTTCGGCTAAACATTTCTCCGAGAACTGGGATAGGGTTAATCAATATATAATCTATAAAATGCGTTCAAAGCTGGACATTGGGTTTGCTAAAATATTAGTGACATCAGCTGTACTGTTAAATGCAGAGTGAACTGTTCAATGCAAAGTGACAGCGGCTCCTTGGTCGATGGGTTAAGACGTTGCGTTTTAAACCTTCTCGCCTCTCACCGCTGCGGGTTCGAATTCCACTGGGAGCTCGACTTGTAAGTGAGAAAGTGTCGATTCTTACGGATGGCTGGAGGTATACAGTACTGCTTCTACTTAGAATAACCTAGGAATAAGTTGGTGGTCTGCCTCCACCACATAAAAATCGACATGCATAGCCTAAAATGTGCTAGAAAATGACGTTAAACACCAAACAAACAAAAAGGGGTCCTTATATATAACAACTACGGGTGGCTATTGAGTATAGTGTGTTTAATATTGCTAATAAATTGTAACAGTTAATAGAGGTTTTACGGTTTAAATATCGTTGGTAGCTAGTAGATCTACTTCATTTTAACATAAATAACAGTGGTGGTTGTGGTTGTGGTGGTTGTGGTGGTGGTGGTGGTGGGGGGGGGGGGGGGGGGGGGGGGGGGGGGGGGGATAGAGAAATTTCACACTTTGATCAGTTGAATTTTTTATATAAAAAAGTATTTTCCCACCAAATCACCTAGTTAACCCAACGTCAATACGAACGTTCCACTATTTTATATAAAAACTAGAAATGTGTCCATGAGACACGGTTGCCCCCACTGAAAACAATCAGTGTAAAACGTAAAATTTGACGGGGAAAGCGGTCATAACTCCGGTAATACTGTGTCGCTGTTGACGTCGAAGCGATATGCATATCTTGACATCATAGGTAAGCTTCCTGTTAAGTTTCGAAGCAATCGGTTGAAAACTGTGGGAGGAGATAGACACACAAACTTTTCGGGATGGAAGGACGGAAGGACGGGCGGATATGGCTAACGCTATATGCCCCCTCACCATTCGGCGGTGGGGTCATAAAGACACACTGAGCACTCGCTTAATGCACATAAGCTGCCAAATTGATTATTCGCAAAGCAAACATATATAAATTCACTGAGTCAATTAACTGATCGAAGTGTGCAATTTGAAGTAGGACGTATAACCAAATTAAAAAGTAATAGTCAAAGTCACACAGTTTCAATATTTTCCCATCTATATCATAAGTACAGTTCAATCGAGTTTTTGATTTGATAGCGTTTTGTTAATGGAAAGTTCAACATTAGAAGCTCGATAAAATCAGACCTTCTAGAAATCAGCTGAAACTGAATTATATACGACTCAAAATGCAGATTTGATTAGGGCTATTCCATTTAAGTAAATTGTTAATAGTTTAATATATTGGTAGTGTGTGTATGTGTTTTTACTTTTGGGGCGCGTGGAGGATGGGAGGCGGGGTGCGCGTGGGGGTTGTGTAGTGGGGTGGGGGCGGGTGGGGGGGCGCGGTAAAGCGTATTAAATGTGGGGTTATTCTATAATAAAATATAATATGTTGGGGATGGTGGTAAAAAAAGTTGCGCCCACAACACTCACCCCCCATCCCCCACCCCCCATTTTAAATGGAATAGCCCTTAAACGTCCTTAACAAGCTATCTCCGCTGCAAACTACAAAGTATTTATTTGATGTAACTCCATAATTTGTTGTTGTTGTTGTTTTTGTCCCCCACCCCCACCCCCATTTAAAATGTAATAGCTCTTAAACGTCCTTAACAAGCTATCTCCGCTGCAAACTACAAAGTATTTATTTAATGTAACTCCATAATTTGTTGTTGTTGTTGTTGTTGTTTTTGTGAAATTATTGCGAGCGAGGTGGAGCTGGGCTGGGGTCAAAACCCCTTCTTCCTATCGGAACACCTTCCACAGTCCCTTATCATACAGACGTATTCGTTTCTGTTAAATCTTTATTATAAACACTTTTTTTCCTAAATAACTACCAAAGCCTTAAACTCATTTTTAAATGTATTGATCACGTGATGAGATTTATCAATGAAAGGTACGGTATTGAGTCGGAATCTTCTCGGATCTATTGCAGACACCTGTACCGAAGTTTCAGATTATACGCATTAACTTATTTTGAATTGATAAGAGTTACGATATGCTTTTGTTTGGTGTTGAGTACATATTAATCCACTTGGAAAAAAATCAAGGCGACAAAACAGTAGTGTGCCAAGTGGGTGAGCGCTTGTTTTTGAGATCAAGGTCGTGGAATGCACATGCAAGTTGCACGCGTCTTGATTGGAGTGTTGGCGCGCGGTTAGCTGAATCATCTTTCTTATTGAGAATTCTGAAAAACTTGAACAAGAGTTAAATAAGTACCTAAAGAGGACGATAAACAAAGAAGATATGGTCATTTGAAGGTTCTATTGAAGCGTATATGGAAGCCGCCATTTTGAGAGCTATGACATAACTGTTCTAAATGACCATATATGGAATATTTATAAATATGGAAATATGTATACCTAATGGTAATAACACTTTGCTTTAAATGATATTTATCAGCATTCCCCATTGATAATTTGGAACTATGACGTCATACTTCTCAAAAAGTCGGCTGCAATATCCGTTTTAGAACAACCTTCTAAAGGTCATATCTTTTTTTTTGTTCATCATCCGAGTTTGATAATTCTTTCACATTTTCCAATTTTTTTCAAAACTTGCAATAATAGAGCTTGTTTGGCTGTGTCGCTACCTTCCCTTTAATTTTTATTCAGCCTGCTGATTCGCTCCATTATTCAAATCTGTTTATGTAAAAGTGTCCTTCAATTATTTCGGTAAATAAGTCATTGTAATACAAGACAAACTGGTAGGAGACCAGTTATACGACGCATTTATATGAATTGTAAATATAAACCAAATAAATCACAGGTACAAATGTCTCAATTTTCTCATCCAGGTGCGATAATATTATTTCTAAAAAGCCAGTGATGACTAAAAAATAAAAAATGAGCATATTTAGTAACGCAATAAGCATATTCTTTTTTGTGGTCGAATATAAAAAAATCAAACTACAAACGTTTAATCATAACCTACTTGTGTGAAATTCTTTAACAATTACCGCGATTCACTGACATTAGAAACATTAGACACGTATTGTACAGGAGAAATTGAAATCAAATACCTCATGTTATACCTTTTAACACAAGAATAAAGTGTCAACAAAAATATTACGAGATAATTACATAACTCATTATACGATAATAAATGCAATATGTCAGGGTAATTGAATCTCAATGTAAGAATTAATGTCTATGTCTGAAGACTTAAATTACCCACTTACTCACCTGGCATCCTCCGAACTAATTAAAAATATTCTTCTCAGTCTGCGTTATTTAATCTAACACGGCGATAATAAAAAGACAGCTACAAGGCACTTATTATATTGATGTTTTTATCTGTTTGTATACTGATAACAGTACATGTATATGCTTTTATTCTTTAGAAAGCTAACCCTTCATTCATAATTTAATAGAAGTGAATGAAATGTATGCTGTTTTATAATCAAAGAAAGCACTGTAAAAGATCATTGCTGTACAAATGAAAATATTTCTGTCGATTGGATTTAGGGCACGCACACAAACGAGCGCTGCACCCAATGAATGTTTGGGGATTTCTTCTACATAGTGCGGGTTCGGATTGAAGTTGGAATTATTTTCGTTTGCCTGTCAGCCACAGATTATATGTAACATTTTATAACATCATTTTATAACATATCTAGTAACGACACACATTTCGTTCATTCTGAGACAAAAAAACACACACATCATTATCATTAGAAAGCTTGGTAGACGTGCCACTGTGTCTGTCAGTAGTTGTTGCTCTCCGACTATGCTGATGTTGCCGCGCTTTTGGCGTTACCTATCAGTACAAGGAGATAGAACGCACGCTCATGTAGATGTAGAACAGTGATGTACCAGGGATGTTCAAAGCATCTGTGAAACGGTGAGATGAAGTCGATGTGGAAGGAGGCGCCCCAATCCCCTTAACACATTTTGCAATTGGTAACTTCACTGTAGTTTTAATTGTAACGGTGGATGTCTCGAGCCGAACATATTGCGATGAAAACGCTGCAGTTTTCTGTCAATGGATCAAAAAGATTCGGCGAAAAAAGTAATGCAACCAACTGATCGGTGGATTTTACTACAAGAAGGTCATGGCCTACATGTCGAGCCCTATTATAGAGGTTCAGATGTGTTGTTTCACCAACACTAATGTCAACCCAGGATATCGTAATTAGCGTTATTAGCAGTGGTGGATGCATGTCGTAGCGGAGACCGATTGTGACCTATATTTCGTCGAAAGTAGGTCAAAGCGACCTGAATTTTTGTATAAGAAGTAAGATGCATATAAGGAACATTCTGGTGAAGTTTGGTGAAAATGAGAAAGAAGCGAGATACGCATGTCGTAGTGGAGACAGGACGTGACTTATATTTTGTCGAAAGTAGGTCACAGCGACCCGAAATTTTGCACATTATGTAAGATACATATAAGTAACATTCTGGTGAAATTTGGTGAAAATCCTACGAAAAAGAAGCAAGATACGCATGTCGTAGTGGAAAACGGACGTGATGTATATTTCGTCGGAAGTAGGTCACAGCGACCCGATATTTTGCACATGATGTTTGATGTGTATAAGGAACATTTTGGAGTTTGGTGAAAACCCTGAAAGTAACACCCTGCAAGTAACGAAGAAGCAGATATTAAGAAATAAGCTCTTAGATGTTTTAGGTCCCG
Organism: Cyrtodaria siliqua; assembly: GCA_037043455.1. Lineage (NCBI taxonomy): Eukaryota > Metazoa > Mollusca > Bivalvia > Adapedonta > Hiatellidae > Cyrtodaria > Cyrtodaria siliqua. Next base: position 68,674 of record JAWPHD010008448.1, read on the forward strand.
CATAATAGAGCGCGCTTTCGACAGTTGAACCACGCAGAGTTATCGTTCCTTATATTCACATATACCTCTGCATATTACTAAATTACATTTTTTTTTTGTAAAACCTGTAAATTGGAATATATTTGCCTGAAACATATTGATTTCTTGTGTAAATATAATTTTCAGAATATCTGCAAGATAGATGTTGCAAGATTTGAAATAATGCATGAAAACAATTTAGTTTTAATCGGGACTATTTTACTACCAAAATAATACGTACTTCCTCAATAACTACGCATATGTAAACCGAAGCTCGATAGCAGAAAATTACTAAAAAAGGTTAACTGATAGAAAAACAATTTGAAAATATTGAATATAGGTTTATATTTGATCTTTTCGGATCACGCAAAAGGATTTTATTATAAAAATCGTATTTTTTTTTTTAATAATCATGTGACCTAACCGTTCGCCCTACTTTCTTTGTTCATTGTTTATTTTAATATTTAAGTAAGATATCGAGGGTAAAACACCGTACTGTACTATATCTACACATTGGTAAATAATGTACAAGGAAATATAATATTGTAATAGAAGAAAAAGACAAAAAGTAACAAATATACTATGTCATAATGTTTAATTCCTCATTTTATTAGTAATGTTACTAGCCTGTTGGGTCATTTTTTAGATATTTGATCTTGTATAGGTATGATAGCAGAAAATGATGATGTTTTGTAAATAGACTAGAAGAAAACGCACCTATTACAATTTTCTAAAAGAAATATGACGTAATTTGTGCTAAATAGTATTCAGTACTCGGTCTCTAAAATAATGAGTATTCAGTACTCGGAGGGAAGGGGGTGGGTGGGGGAAGGGTACACCCTCAGTCATATTCCTAGTACATTAGCTATACGTTTCCTTCGGACCTATCAATAGCATATATCCGAAAATAACGCTTCCGAGCCCACTGGGTCACTCTGGTATGTACTTAGGCAAACCACTTCACTATCCCCGTCCGGACTGACGAGGGCGTAAACCGGACTGTCTCGTGTATCCTCCGAGCACGTTAGAGAACCATTTATATATATATTCATCGGCGTAGCTACTATTAGGCCATATAGGCCCGGGCCTACACATCAATTTGAAAAATGAAAAATATGAAAAGTAAAAAAATGCAATAAAAACTGAAGACGGAGAGGGGTTAGGTGGTTAAAGGTTCAGAAACGAACGCCTCAATCAGGCATTATGAATTACATACATAGTTAAATTCAAGTCTGTCACACTTTCAAAGGTTAATTCTCAGATTTTGTCAAAAACATTTCTTAAAATACCATAAAATTTTCTGTCAAATATACAGCAAAACGCACCATTGCATAAGTTAAAAAAAAATCCGCGGACCCCACTACTTTGTTGGGCCTACACATGCATTTCAGGTTAGCTACGCCCCTGATATTTGATAAGAGTCTCTCTGGGGCGGCTCAAACGAACCTGAAAAAATTGCTGACGAGCTGTAAAACAACAACAGAAACACTATTTCGGTTACTGTTCCTGTCCTGTAAATGCAATTATACTATGTGCACGTAACAGGCAATGAGCTTGCATGCGTTTAATATGAGGACATTGGTCTAATTAAGGTAAAATACCTGTCAGCACCCGTTTTTATTGGTGAAAATTGTCGTTTTTATACAATTTTGTTTTTAAATAAAATTACGAAGGCGCACATGCTTTTTAACAGACGACTTGTGGGTATGAAGCAAACAATTCCATGATTCAGGTATGTCGATATGGCACCTATACGCACTGCAACCAATTCGAGTGTCTTTGATGTTTTGTCTGCGAGACAAGCACTGTCATAAATCACAATTATTTTACTCCACGGATGACATGCAGTTAGGACGTGTTAATTGTATTCCTTTACATATGTTTCTGTGTACAAGCCAGGCTGTTCTGCTTCATTTCGCCTGTTGGTTCTTTGTGTCTAAATGTGTATTTAATGCTGTTTGTATATAAAGGCCTGGAGTTCCAATTGTAATTTAAAATCTCTCCGTTTCCTCGTGTATCGACTCTATTATTTAGATTAATGTACATAATTGCTAGATGCTTGAGTTCAAAAATTTACTAATGTGTAGTAACAGCATTTGTTTGGTATATATTGTATTGTCCATTTGTACGTCCTGACAGGGAGTATAACGTACTCCCTGGTCCTGACGATATCTGACAAATTCGCGTATCTTTTACCGGTATCGTTGTCAAAAAATTACTTTTACCAGTTTAAAATGGGTCCTTTCGAAGTACTTAAGTGTTAAAATGCGCAGCTTCAGTTTTCATCAAGGAAGATAGTAAAGTTTTTATAAAGGGGGATAATGTGTCACCAGGGCAATGTGCCTTGACAGTTTCATAAGCCTAGGCGTTATACTTGGGGAGTTATTGTATGGAATTCATGTCAACCCTGACCTACGACGTATTCACTGCGGAAAGCAACAGGGTTCAGGGTTCACTAGCCTAGGTGCTATACTTTGGAGTAATCATGCAGCGTGCGTGTATGCATACCAGGTCATGCTGACCTTGACCTACTGACCCCAAAAGCAAAACATTTCCGCCAATCTAAAAGGACAATGTACCTATGAAGTTTCACGAGCCCATGCGTTATACTTCGGCAGTTATCATGTGGAAAGTGTATATGCCTTCCAGGTCATGGTAGCCTTGACCTTTGACCCCAAAATCAAGCAAGTTCCTCCGGTGGCAAAGGGTAATGTACCTATGAAGTTCTATCATCCTAGATGTTACGTTATCACATGGAATGTGCATATGCATATCAAGTTATGGCAACCTAGACCTTTGACCTAAAAAAACAATAGGGTCCTTCTGAAGTCAAGAGCTCATCATCCTAGATGTTATACTTCTGCAGTTATAGTGTGTAATGCATATAGGGTGACCTGGATCCTCCCGTCACCAAGAGCAATGTACCTATGAAGTTTCATCATCCTATGTGTTATATTTCGGCAGTTATAGTGTGTAATGCATATAGGGTGACCTGGATAATCCCGTCATCAAGAGCAATGTACCTATGAAGTTTCCTTATCCTATGTGTTATATTTCGGCAGTTATAGTGTGTAATGCATATAGGGTGACCTTGATCCTCCTGTCACCGAGAGCAATGCACCTATGGAGTTTCACCATCCTATGTTTATATTTTGGCAGTTATCGTGTGTAATGCATATAGGGTGACCTGGATCCTCCTGTCACCAAGAGCAATGTACCTATGAAGTTTCATCATCCTAGGTGTTGTACTTTGGCAGTTATCGCGTGTAATGCATATAGGGTGACCTTGATCCCTCTGTCACCAAGAGCAATGCACCTGTGAAGTTTCATCATCCTAGGTGTTGTACTTTGGCAGTTATCGCGCGTAATGCATATAGGGTGACCTTGATCCTCATGTCACCAAGAGCAATGCACCTATGAAGTTTCATCATCCTAGGTGTTGTACTTCGGCAGTTATCAAGGATAATGCATATAGGGTGACTTGATCATCCCGTCACCAAGAACAATGTACCTATGAAGTTTCATGTACCTATGAAGTTTCATCATCCTAGGTGTTGTACTTTGGCAGTTATCGCGTGTACTTTGACAGTTATCGCGTGTAATGCATATAGGGTGACCTGGATCCTCTTGTCACGAAGAGCAAGCAATGTGCCTATGAAGTTTCATCATCCTAGGTGTTGTACTTTGGCAATTATCGCGTGTACTTTGACAGTTATCGCGTGTAATGCATATAGGCCGACCTGGATCCTCCTGTCACCAAGAGCGAGCAATGTGCCTATGAAGTTTCATCATCCTAGGTGTTGTACTTCGGCAGTTATCGCGTCACCAACAGCAATGTACCTATGAACTTTATCAAACTTGGTGTGTTATTAACCAGAATGCACACGTCCACAGAGTCCCAGCATTGGTGATTCCAGTATAATAATCACAATCAGAGGTTTGTAAAACATATACTCAGTACATTAAAAACCCAACACTTGGTATTTTTTGAATAACTATAGGTGTTAAAGAATCTTATGCAGCTGCTTATCGCCACAGGTCAACCTTTGGGACAAAGATACTTGTGTACTAACGCAAAATACTTGATTTCATTTGATTCGATTTGAACAAAAAAACGGCGGACTAAAATCGAAATGAAAATGTTGCATTTTTAAATGTACTGAGTGTATATGCCCACCTTGAGGTCTATGACTCTGGTGTAACTGAAGTTATTGAGCAGAAACCAATTTTCTATTTATAGTAACTAACCTTGACCTTTGACCAAAATACCAATCCCAAGCTTCCATTTCAGGAGTCGCACCTTGTGGTGAAGGTTCGTTAAAATCCCACATGGGAAACTAGTTATTGAGCGGAAACCAATGTTCTGTTTATAGTTGCAGGGATCTTAACCTTTGACCCAAATAACAGTATTACGGTAAGCTTTCTTTCCATAAGCCGCACCTTGTGTGAAGTTTCCTTAAAATCCCTGCTCAAGTTATTGAGCGGAAGCCAATATTCCATTTATAATAATGGTGACCTTGACCTGAATAACAATCCCAAGCTTCCTTCAATAAGTCACACCTTGTGGTGAACATCTCTCAAGTGAAACTTCAGTTATTGAGATGAAACCACTTCTCTTATAATAGGCTCATAACTCTGCGAATATTTTGTTGAATTTGACCATATTCAAACTATTAAAGCCTTGCTTTAATACTAGACATATCCAAAATAAATATCGACTCAATATCTCAAACCACTTCTCTTGTATACCTTATATATACTAAAGGAAAAAAGAAACGCAACTCGGGAATTTATATTGTGTTATAATGTGCTGCTGTTAATCGATGACACATGGCTACATCAAGTCTTACCTTTGGGAAAAATACTAAACAAATAACACATCAAGTGTTATCCCTGCAAAGTTTCATTTTTGATAGAACACCTGTTTGGCTCAAATAGGTAAGAAAACTTAGGATGTACAATTTTGCAATCTCTTTACATTAAATACAGTACCGAAATTTCAAAGCGGAATTTCGTATTACGTGTATTGTGATTAATTAAGTCTACACCAGCAGTTTTAACCTTTCTCTAACTAGCTTCACCCCTTCTTTTAATTTTTATAAAACATCTTGGGATTTCCCTGCAATATTACCTCGAATTAAGTGTGCAGTATATACATTATATAGCAGAAATTCCTGAGTTGCATTTCTTTTTTCCTTTAGTATATTATATAGTTGAAAGTATAAAAGGCCAATAACTCTGCCAATATTTGGTAGAATTCAACCATAATCAAACTCAGTCTTTAACTTGATACTAGACATATTCACAACAAACATTGCCTGAACATCTCAAATGGTTTTCTTTAAAATGAGTGGAAATCACTTCTCTCGTCTACCTTACATAGTTGAAAGTATAAAGGGCCCCGACTATAACTCTGCCAATATGTTGTAGAATTCAAAGATAATCACACTATGCCTTTGACACGTCATATTCACAACTATTGACTGAATATCTCATATCGTTTTCTTTTGAAATATCGGAAACCAAAAAGGGACTGACCGACAAACCATATAACCCCACTCTTTGAAGAGGGGCAGAATAATTGGTTACAAATACAAGGTATATACCATTGTCATCACATTAGAGGCTAAACAAAATTGAAACAAGAGGCCCAAGAGGGCCTGTGAAAGCTCTACCGGCTAAAGATAAAGTTTGTGTATAAGGAGCCATAAATCTGTCAAAAATCATTCAACCGGAACATGGCGATGACAAGTGCAACAAGGCTTGGAACTGATCATCCCTGCCAATGTTTCGTTGAAATCCAGCCAAAGGTTCAGGAGAACTAGTCTAGACAAGTTAAGTGTATTAAAACCTTTAAGGGGTCAATTCATTCATCCAGAACACGGCAATGACAGGTGCAACGAGGCTTGGTACTGATAATTCCCACCAAGATTCGTTGAAATAGTCTATTAAAACCTTTAAAGGGCCACTACTCTGCCAAAAATCATTCAACCGGAATATGGCGATGATATGCACAACTAGGCTTGATACTGATCATCCTTGTCAAGTTTTGTTGAAATCCAGCCAGGGGTTCAGGAGAACTAGCTCGGAAAATGTTTGTGCATCAAAAACATTTAAAGGGCCATAACTACGCTTTTAAATCCAGCCAGGGATTCAGGAGAACTAGTCTGGACAAAGTTTGTGTATTAAAACCTTTAAAGGGCCATAACTGAAGTCCGCCCAAATGAAGGCCCTTGCGTCTTAATACAAAAATATATAATACGGCCAAAATACAGCACATTTTAAAAACCAAGGGCCATAACTCCGGTGTAAATGGTCTAGCTGGTTTTCAAACTAGTCGGAGCTTTCATTGATATTAACAATCTGGTAAAGTTTGGTAAAGACGGATGAAAAATAAAGGCCCTTTCATTTTAACGAGGCAAAATATAGCATTTTTAACTAAATCAAGTCCACAACTCCGCCGTTTCTGGTCGAATCTGGCCGTTTTTCGAACTTTCATTGATATTAACAATCTGGTAAATTTTGGTAAAGACTAAATGAAAAATGAAGGCCCTATCATCTTAACGAGGCAAAATATAGCATTTTAAACTAAATCAAGGGCCATACATCTACTGTTGCTGGTCCGATCTGGCTGTTTTTCGAAAATGTCCAAGCTTCTATTGATACTAACAAGAATTTAGATTGTATGAAAAATGAAGGCCCTATCGTCTTAACGTGGCAAAATTTAGCATTTTTAACTAAATCAAGGACCGTAACTTGCTGTTACTGGTCCGATCTGGCTGTTTTTTTCGAACTTGTCCAAGCTTGATATTAACAATCTGGTAAAGATCGGATGAAAAATGAAGGCCCCCCCGTCATCTTGAGGCAAAATATAGCATTTTTAACTAAAACAAGGGCCATAACTCTGCTGTTACGGTTACTGGTTCGATCTAGCTGTTTTTCGAACTTGTCCAAGCTTTCATTGATATTAACAATCTGTTAAAGATCAGATGAAAAATGAAGGCCCTATCGTCTTAACGAGGTAAAATCATAATCTCTGCTGCCCCTTGGCCAGTCAGGCAAAAAAACCTGAAATGTGGAAATATTCATTGATCTTCATGTCATGACAAGTAATCCTACCAGACAGGAAAAGAATCTTTCGAAAAATTAACGGCTATTAAAATGCAAACACAAGGTATTGTTTTAAATGCTTATTTTCTCGAAGAATTACATGCCATTGTCCTTCTTCAAAAACATATTTTCATAAATTGGGTATCCATGTCGCTGACCATTGCAACAACCATGGTTCGATTACCAATCTATGGTTTAAACAGTTCTTGCTTTTAACACAGCTGGATTTGAAAATATAACCAAAAATCTGCGTTTCTTTCAATACTGTTTTATTTGTAATTTTCATCTCATTCTTGCTTATTTTTAACAGCACAGCATGCAGCTACAACAATCTTAACACTGTATCATTAACAATGAATAACAACAAATAATAAACCAAATGTGAATGTGCCTTCACACCTGGAACTAGGAGAGACCCTCTCCGGTTTTCAATTTGGTTATTAAAGGGACACAAGGCAATCTTGATTTCTTTAACCCTTAACCCGCTAAGCACGACTATAATAGCCTTTGCATCTTGTAAACCCAGATCAGCCTGCCAGCAACTCGCAGGCTGTTCAGGGTTTACAATGTCTGGCTGCTGATCAGTCATTTCTTGCAAAACACCCCTTTGTCACACAAATGGAATGGTTTTAATTTAAAGAAAGAACAGTCCATTATATATATGTAGCGGGTTAAGGGTTGAAACTGGCGATGTCGCAATATTTTTTTTACAGTGTCATTAATAATTAAGTTCAAAGCAAAATGTTTGTGCATGTTACTGTATGTTGATTATATTGCACCAATATTTGTTTTTTCAATTGTATAATTTAATTACGAAGAAAACTTGAAAACTTCCAAATTGTATTACCCCTGATTTTATTACATGCAAGCAGGTCAAAAGGCTTAATAAATTGACGGGCTAATTTTAATGTTCGATAGACACGTTAAGATTGCCATGTGTCCCTTTAAGCAAATGTATATTATTATTTAATTGTTTTACTCATTAATGTTCTTACTCTACAATTTCTTTAATTAAAAAGAAAGCTAAAAATTTCATGTTTTAATTTAAAGCTAGGTGATGACAAGAGAAATGAGCGTTAAAACATATTTGGCCATTTTTATTTCTTTTTACTCCTAGTATAGCGGGGAGAAAATTTTGAATTACCTGGTGAACCATTTACACTGGTATTATTAGTCTTGGCAGCTGATGCCTTAATTTCTAATGAAGTGTTTTTTTTATTTCCGCTAGGGCTTGTAAAGCTAGGGGACAGAACAGTAGCACCATTGTCACCATTGACCAAACCAATATCTTCCGTTCCTCTTGAATGTTTCTTATGTTTCTTCTTTCTCTGAGACTCTGGTGTTTCATTTAGAATCGCATCTCCACCATTCCCAGCATGTGGCGTTCCCATATCGATCTTCTTCCGTGACTCGGGAGTTCTGGTGTGACTTGGCATTCCTTTACTCACCGTCTCCTCGTCCTGAGTAACGTCTGTATCCTCCAAGTTTTGTTTCGAATTATCTAAACTTTCTCGTCCATCTTTAGACTTTCTTTTTTTCTTTTTATGCTTCTTTCCAGGTGTCCCTCCTTCTGTCAGAATACTCAAATTTGTGTCCATGTCTATACTTGTATTTACACCATTAGCACCTTTATCTGAGTGCTTAACACTAGTTGTATCAGGTTTTGATACTGCTTTCACAGGCGTTTCCAATTTGGCTTTCTTTTCAGAAGTATCTTTATCATTTCCTTCCTCGTCCTTATGCTTTCTTTTCCTGTTTTTCTTTTTCTTCTCTGTTTTGCTGCAGGAGAAAAAAAACAATGTGTTGAAAAGAAACTAAAAGGTATGTTTAACTGGGATAGACCTGGTCCCGTATTCTCGAAACCTGCTCAGCCAAAATCCCATGCTCAAGCTCAAAACTACTTTCAGCTATAACTTTTTTCAATGAGTGTTTTCCATTATGAAAGATTCAGGACAGCAGTAGTATTTGCTTAGGGCTATTCCATTAAAACAGGAAGGCACTTTTGAAATTGAACATTCACCCATAGATGCTTTTTTGTTTGTTTGTTTGTATGGTGTTTTACGTCAACACATCTAAGGTTATATATGACGGTCGACTTTTTGTGGTGGAGGCAGACTACCCACTTTTCCTTGGTAGAACCAGTACTTACACCTCCTGCCATCCACCCATAGATGCAAAATAAATGAGTTTAAAAACCAAGAAAATAGGGTTCTCCCATAGATGTTTATTAAATTGCCTTCCTGGGGTTCCGAGTGTGTTTTAATGGAACAGCCCTTATCTAAATTTGTGTAAAGTTTTTGAAAACGTTATAGCCGAGCTTGGGATTTCAACTCAAAAGTTTGGAGAACATGGGGCCAGCTGTCTCTAAATCATCATCATTGATCAGGATTTATTAAGACTTCGCTGCCTTTAATATTAAATAATTACAAACTTTGAACAATACACATGTACGAATATCTGAAGTTCTGGTTGGTCAATCGGTGGGAGAAATGTCTCATTACTTTTGGTCAGACACGTCGTCTTGACGTTCTCATGCTTATTGCTGCTAACGTCTCTGTTCCAACTGTGCATATATTAAATCATCTGTTACTTTTGAAATAATTCTTTTTTAAAGAGGTTCACAATTTTTAAGCACTGGTTATTATTTTTTTTGGTGATGTTATCACAATATAACACGTCAATCAATGATCAGCCACAACTTCTGGCTGATTACTGATATGCTATACATCAATAAAAGCAAAAAACAACCAACTCTCAAATAATATGATGTTGTATTTAAACAAAATAGTATTACAGTAATAGACAAAATCTGCTAAATTAATTTTCAGTTTATTTTGTTTGTTAACTTTTCTTGGTCAATGATTTTAATAAAAAGAGAACAGAGATTGTGAGACGCGAGTCTTTAAAGGTTCTCAGAAAGTCTGGGACAAGGTTTGTGGCCTGAGACAAACAATTTCAATATAATACCTTTGCAAAATAAAATGATATCCTAAACCCGGTCAGTAACCGGTGCTTATACAAATGTAATATCTTGTAAAACATTAAAATGATATCCTTAACATGGCCAGTGATTGACCAGTGCTTTATACAAATGAACTACCTAATAAAAGATTAAATGATATCCTTAACATGGCCAGTAACTTGACCGACCGGTGCTTATATGAATGAACTATTTGGAAAAATATAAAAATGATATCCATAACATGGTCAGTGACTTGACCGGTGCTTATACGAATAAACTACCTGGAAAAATATTAAAATGATATCCTTAACATGGTCAGTTACTTGACCAGTGCTTTATACAAATGAACTACATGAAAAAAGGTTAAATGATATCCTTAACATGCCCAGTAACTTGACCGACTGGTGCTTATATGAATGAACTATTTGGAAAAATATTAAAATGATATCCATAACATGGTCAGTGACCGGTGCTTACACGAATGAACTACCTGGAAAAATATTAAAATGATATCCTTAACATGGCCAGTGACTTGATCGGTGCTTATAAGTATGAACTACCTGAAAATATATTAAAATGAGTTCCTTAACATGGCCAGTGACTTGACCGGTGCTTATATGAATGAACTACCAAAAAAACATTAAAATGATACCCTTAACATGGCCAGTGATTTGACCGGTGCACTCACCTGTTATTCTGATGCTGACTCCTGTCTAGTTTGTTATACAGACCCCGCACCTCCTGGTTAAATGACGGCTTCATCAACTCCAGTTTGGTGAGAGACGCATCATCAAGAACCTGCAATGTATATATGACATTGGTGAGAGACCTGTAATGTATATATAACCAGACTTACCTATCCTCATCCAATCTTGAGTACAATGAGCACACAATACGTCTGTGATATATACGAAGTGTACTGTTTACAGATACACGTGACATGTGACAAGAGAGGCGTGAATGTCTGGGATCATGAGATACTGGTTTATTACAGTGAGTGTTCTACCCGCAGGTATAGATGATGTTTATTACAGTGAGTGTTCTACCCGCAGGTATAGATGATATTATTCACTGTTCTTAACAAACACTCCATTGCTAATACAGGTATGTATGTATGCATGTATGTGGTTTAACGTCACTTTTAACAATCATTCAGTCACATCACGGCGGTGTCTACTTGTAGCAGTGAGCTCTATGCTCAGCTTTATAGTGCTGCCCACTGGAATACCATGTCATACATGCAGGACATGGTATTCCCACCATGTCACATTATAGTGTCGCCTGGCAGACACGCATGACATGGTATTCCCACCATGTCACATTATAGTGTCGCCTGGCAGACACGCATGACATGGTATTCCCACCATGTCACATTATAGTGTCGCCTGGCAGACACGCATGACATGGTACATGTCACATTATAGTGTCGCCTGGCAGACACGCATGACATGGTATTCCAACCATGTCACATTATAGTGTCGCCTGGCATACACGTATGACATGGTATTCCCACCATGTCACTTTATAGTGTCGCCTGGCACACCAGTCCTAGAACTACTCGTTATATGCTGAATGTCAAGCGAGGAAACTTCTAGTACCATTTTTAAATGTCTATGACCCAGAAGGGGATTGAACTCATGACCTCCCACGTGTGAGGTGGAAGCTCTACCATTACACTGGGCCGCGCTACAGGTATTAATTCAACAAACTACAGTACTTAAGCGAACAAGGAAACAAGAGGCCTTCTGAGACGTGAGAAGCACAGAGTCTGATCTACTGGCTAAAATGGCTCATCTTTTTACATCTTTCACCATTGATGTCCAACACTTATTTCCCTTTATAACAAGCAACCTTGTGTTCCACCAACTGTACCTGACAAAAGAAATTCATGACTCATGATTTGGTCAGCGACACTGTCTATTATTTATACATACACATCCCATTTCTCTCCATCACCTGAAGCAGTTTTGGCGTAATGAATCTTGCATGACCTTGACCTTACATACATGATCAATAACTTCATAACACATAATTGTCAAATTCAACCAAGATCTTATTGAAATAAACGTTCAAATCCAACTTGGTGAAAATCGAACCATTTACAAAAGCTGAAATTCTATAACCAATAGCAGCAACACTGACACGCAATCATAAATATTGCTCATTGATTCAGGATCTTATGAAAGCAAACCTCACATAAAATTTCGTGAAAGCAAAGGTTATTAAGAATCAGCTAACACAGGGATGCGCCATTGCATATGCTCCACTGGCCGTAATTACAGCCGTTACTGGTGAAGTATTAAATCCACATGCCATAGGACTAAAAAGAAGCTTGAAGACGACATAAACGTGTACATACCTGCGAGATGGTGTCGGGAGCAACGTGAAGAATCTTGATGAAGACAGACAAGAGTTCCTTGACAAACATCACCTTCACCTCTGTACAGTCCATGTCACCAATCACCTGTAATACATCATATACCAACATGATTACAAAATAAGCTATGTACATGTAGTTCAAAAGCTGCTAGTATAGCTGGCAGAATACAGCTGGCTGTATGCATTGTTGGCATCATGACAGCTAACCAACAGCTTGTTTGCTCTGTTATGAGTGTGTATTTTGATAGTTATGTCAGCCAAACGTGGAGCTGACAGCATACTATATTAATTCAAAGCAGATTTTCAAGGTCATGATTACCATAATCTTAACTACTGAACCCACATTTATTAGACTCCTGGAGTACCACAAAACTTGCAAATCTCATAAAGGTCTCACCAGTTGGACTACTGTATGGAAAATGTTTATGCCACATTTTCCCCGCTAGCTTTATAAATAATAAAAACAACACTACAAATTTCTCCCCTTTTATCCGATTGGCAAGTTTAAGGAAGTTGTTCTTTATTAGTGCCATTTTTTAAGTAACCACTTCCCTTTTGCTCAAGCATTAAACCTACCTTAGCTGCTGTTGTTTTCCATTCCACCAGGAACTCACTCCATGCCTCAGCTCCTAGAGCAGTTACCTTTGAACACAAATAAATTACAATCATAACATTGGTATGTGCCATTAATAGAGAGCTAAAGTTTTAACTAGACAAGAATATATGTAGAACTGATGGATGCTCCCTGTGTTGGAGGCTATGTCTAAATAATGTTTTAATGAAGACAGAGTTATAGTTCTTGCACTCTACATTTCCTCTCTAGCACTGTTAGAAGTTTATTCCAGTCCCATTAGTAGTTTTGAAGTTATGCTCCGGACAAGAATTCTAAGTGTACAATTACAAAGGGCAATAACTCTAACTCGGAGTTAGGGTTCATGCACTCTGTGCTTCCGCTCATTGCCCTCTATCATTGTGTGAAGTTTAATAGAACCCCACCCACCCCCATAAGTAGTTTTAAAGTTATGCTCCCGACAAGAATTCCAAGAATAAAACTTCAATGAATATGTGTTTTATTTTGTTCCACAGTCATGTATACCTGCTGGGAAATCGCATTTTTTCGAAGTATTTTGACTCATCACAGAAAAATGGTTTGATCAAATTGTTTTCGGTTTCGGGAACGACATAAATCTGCAGTTCCATCCAGCCCCGATTTTTGGATAATTCTCGAAATTTGACCAGTGAAATGATTCATGAAAACAGTTAGGTAAAAATGTTGACCGGAGAGAGATTCACACCTTATCTCTAACTACAGTACTCTGTGACATTTTTTCAGGAAAATTTAATATATGTTTGTTTTCAACAAATAACATGTTATTTTTTTTTTATTTTTTTTTTAAATGTTTGTTTTAGTCCCCAACACTGATACAGCAACCTGTGCTCTGCACTTCCTGTCATTGCCCTCTAGCATTGTGTGAAGTTTCATGGGGGTCCCATAAGTAGTCAAATAAAGTGGTGACTATACACACTGCTGAAAATTTCAGGGAGCATAAAAATATGTCCATCAGACATCGCTGCCTTACTTCAGCACTGCCACATTTTTGTAAGTATGTCAAGGTCATTCTTGCTGAAAGTATGTCACGGTCATTCTTGTTGGCCTTCTTTCAGTAGGAACATGTTGCTGTCATGAAGATGTTAGTGCGTATAAAGTTTGAAAGCTGTATGGCTGTATTTGTGCGAGAAATTTACCAAATTAACAGAGTACAAAAAAAATATGTCAAGGTCATTCACATGCCCTACTTATTTATTTTTTTTGAGCCGTCTTCTGACGACCCGTTTAATTTCCCCGTCAATTGGTGGAGCAAGGGTCGGGGAGGACCATCCCTTGGTACACCTAACAATATCTTTACATTTACATGCAATATTTATATGAAATACTATTTTAGCATAATGAAATTACAATTAATACAGAAAAAATACATGTATTGTACAGTTATGGCAGGGAGCATAAAAATTATGATTTCAGGAAGAAAAAGAAAAATTCTGTTTAAGGAAAAAAAACACTTCTTTACCTAACAGTTGATTGCTGTCCAAAGGCCCATCTGCCCTACTTATGGTTTGAAAATGTTGCTGTTATGTAGGTGTGTATGATGTCAGAGATGCTGTATGGCAGTTATTATGTGAAAAATGGACTTAATTAACAAAGAAGTTCAAGGCCATTTACATCTACTAAGCATAGGAATGATTGCTGTCATGAAGGCTAAAGTGTGTAGGAAGTTTTAAAGTTAGAAGATTCTGATAACTTGAGCTTTGATAATCAAAAACTTAAATGTACAATGTTTAATGTCAATTAACACAGTGGGAAGAGTAGGTCAAGGTCATTCATACTGACCTACTTTATCAAACTGCTGTCATGTAGACATGTGTATGACGTTTTAAAGCTGCAAGGAAAAGCCGCATGGCTTTTTGGTGTCTGAGTAAGTGACTTGACCCAAAAAAATTGGACACATGTCAATTCACACATGTGTTACCTAGCACTTGTATTACTCAAGTGTAACACCACAAAACAATCAACAGCTTTATAATAACAGAGAAAGCAGAAACTAATCCAGTATACTGACCAGCTGTTTATTCAGCATATTGGACACCATGGCCGTGGCTTGGGTCTGAAATGGAGGAATGAATGGTATGAGCTGGTGTCAAGCATCCAATGTTTGATGTTATTTGTTAGAGACATAGTCTTGATTTTTTAAAAACAGTGTCCTTGTTCTACATTACTTACATATGTTCAACCATTAATATTAATTATAAGAAAAGTAGAAAGCAATTTTTTTGTGCATATTATCAACTGGTGATTACATTGCACCAACAATATATTTAAACCTATGGTAGAATAAGACTAAAATAAGAAAAATCATTTTTTTATATAATTATACTGGATAAATAAATCAAGATGCTAATTTGAATGCCTGATAAACATATCAGTCTGCCTTATGTCCCTTTAAGTATCTTCTTGATCATTTCACAGAAAGGGTGTTCCATGGAACACTTGTGTCGCCTGCCATGTTCTAATACCAGTTATGAGCTTGTTTAGGTTGCAGGTTAAAGTTTTATGAAAAGGGGCATAAAAGTCAGAAGTTACTGTTTAACGACATTCCTCGAGTTAAGATTTAGTTGTTTTAGGAACATAGGTCAAATACTTTTCAATTTATGGCCAAGGTTAGGTCGCAGGTTAAAGTGGGACGGACGCTGGACATAGTGATCCCTAAGTGTCTGCCATGCTAAGCAGGCGAAACAAAAACTATAAGCAAAATTAAACGTGTTGAATAAGCTACAAATACATCTTTGGAATATCTGTTTACTAAAATCAGATACAGTTTTTTAAATGAAGGACTGAAAATAAAAGCCTGAAAACAAGCTCTACAGTTTGTATATTTGTATGGATGTCGTCTCTTATATTCTGTCAGTTATTCCTTACAGGACATAAGACCAGGGGCTCCTTTTAAAAAACCTTGTACGACAATTTTCATCGAATGTCAAACTATTTGATTTATTGCTATATACTAAGCTAAATAAATAAAAATAAATAAACAGCAGTATTTCCACCCTTCATTGTTTGCTTCAAATGCTTTATGGAAAATGGTGGAAGTTATTTTATTTTGACTTAAGATCAAATTTATCGTTTGTCGTTTCATAAAATAGGGCCTAGGTTTATGAAATGAGATTAGTCATTGAATACTAATGGTATGAGATAAGGTAAGCGATACTATAAGTAGCTATAACACTTATTTTTCTAACCTTTTGGTACACCTTGACATCGGCTGATGATATTGTAGTCAGTAACTGTGGCCACAACGACCAAAACATCAGCTGCAAAATAGTACAGGTATGTTATAGGATCAACCTTTATTTCACAAGTGAGGAAGCTATCCAGCTGGCTGGAGGAACATCGGTGGTTCTCCCCAGGTGCCCATCCGTGCACAAAAATTGCCCAGAGGGACACCTGGTGTCTTCCTCCACCAAAGGAATTTGTAAAGTCGTCATATGAGCTTAGCTGTTGGTGCGACTATCAATTCCAATTCAATTTATTTCAAAGCAACAAGCTTAAAGACAAGCAGCTCTATCAGTGACATAGTAAACATTGTAGTTTTGAAGTATTCGCACATAATGACCTTTGTGTACGCCCACTGAGAGTGAAGTCATATACACATGTGGATGTCTATTAATATTACAGAATGGTCGCTCCCCTATACACTACCACATGGAGCTGGGATAAAACTTGTCGGTTGGTTGCAGTTTTATTTTTGTTTTGGTATTTCTTCACTGAAATATCATCATGTTTGTTAGACGTTAATTTATTATACCCTTTTTGATGAACAAAATGATGTAACTTACTGGATATCTGTCGATGATTGTGTGGAACAGTGCGGCAGGACAGTGGCCGGGCTTGTGGTGGAAGAGGTCCATCAGAAACTCCTGTATCAAAGTGACAACACTCTCCTGGTAGAAGTCGTGATCCTGAAAATATATCAACATTTTCTTGTTGTTTAAGCTGTCAATTCTGTATAACGTAAAACGAGATATTAGAGTTGCATCACAGCAATAACATTTGTATGGTGTTTTATGTAATTTTCAACACATGTAAGGTTATATATGGCGGTCAATTTTTTTTGTGATGGAGGCAGTCTGTCAACTTTTTCTGGGTAGAACCAGTACTGTACAACTCCCGCCATCCATAAGAATCGACACTTCCTCACCTATAAGTCGAGCTTCCAGTGGGATTTGAACCCACAGCGGTGAGAGGCGAGAAGGTTTACAATGTAAGGTCGTTAACACTCGATCACGGAGGCACTCACAGCTATAACATGCCAATCACAGCTTATAAGAATTGTTCATGGGTATCCAGTGAAAATCGGGAATTCAAACAAGAGGTATAATTGTTTTTATCAGAACCAAGGCTCTCATAATTCTTTTTCTTGCATACCCTTGACATTTTTTCACGGACACTGCGAACAATCAACATTTTGTGTGTTTATTTACGCATATAAATGCATTACATCATTTTACCAAGTCAGCCTATCTGCATGCCTACCCAGGTCACATGCTTATATCCCGGTTATATATCATAGACTATAACAAGGTATTTAAAACTTGACCATAATAGTATGGGTGTATCAGAACAGTTTAATACTAAGTATCACAATGGGCAATTTTACATCACTGAATAGCTGCTCTATTCGGGGCCTTTATACTCTTCTTTGCAGCGGCCTGTATAAGGCCCCTCCCCCACCCAAATTTGTTTTAAAATCATGCAATTTTCGCCATTTTTTAACCTTACTGGTAAATTCATTCCCCATTTTCTAATTTCCCCCCCAATTTAGGCCAAAAGGTCCCTTCCCCAAAACTTGTAAAAAGGCCCTGATATTTAAACATACACCTAACATACTGTGGTGGGAATGTTTTACTACCTTGGTTGTTTTGGTTTCCTTCTTGGTGGTCGCCCGTGACCTCGTCTTCAGGGGTGACGGCCCTGTCATGTCCTGGATGTTCAGAAGAATACGTATCATCAGATGACACGCCTTTCCTACCTCCAATACTAGACTCGGTACTGACACTGTTACCATGGAAACAAAATGGTTCAACGTTAATTTTTAGCAAGAACGTATTGTGAAGGCTTTAAAAACATTAATTTACGAACCAGTAAATATATAAGATTGCCGTGGAAGGGGGCTGGGTGCAGGGGGCGTTACTTTTGATAGGAAAGTATAGTTCAAACTGTGACTTTAGGGTAAAAACGTGTCAAGAAACGCAGCTAACGGAAATGTTACTTTTGGGTAAAGGCTAATGGGTATATTCTGGATGAAGGTTAACAAGTGCCATTATTCTGGAGGTTTCATGTTAAAATATGTGAATTCATATCAGATGGACATATGTTATATAAAGTTTATAAATGGAAAATTCATTTATATTGTTTTCTGTTTTATACTATAAGAAGCAAAGCAAGCTAATAAAAGGTTCATGGTTGTGTCAAAATTATTACCAGACCACACAAACACAGACCTTATATCATCAGGACAACACACGTTCATACAGAAAATGAAGCAGTCAATCAAACATAAAACATTTGACCATTTCTAAGACCTTTACCATTTTCATGACCTTTACCATTTTCATGACCTTAACCTTTTATACTGCATTCACCATAACTATTTCCTTGACCTTTTCTATGACCTGACAACTTTTTGGTCTTGACTTTTTTTTCACCTGACCATTTCTATGACCTTGACCATTTTTTCGATCTGACCGTTTCTATGGCCTGACAACTTCTGTGTCATTGATCATTTCTATGATCCGACCATTTTCATGACCTTGGCCATTTCTATGAATTTCTATGATCCGACCATTTTCATGACCTTGGCCATTTCTATGACTGACCATATACTGACCTTTAGTAGAGTATTTCATCAATGTACCCAGGAGCTTCAACAGTTCATCTCTGTCCACTTCTGTGTCTGGGATTATCTGTAATGTAAAATCAAGAAATATCATCATGCTAGTGATGGTCAGTTATGAGTTTAAGACAGTCATCGTGTACCAGTTCTCAAGAAGTGATGGTCAGTTATGAGTATAAGACAGTCATCGTGTACCAGTTCTCAAGAAGTGATGGTCAGTTATGAGTATAAGACAGTCATCATGCTACCAATTCTCAAGAAGTGATGGTCAGTTGTGAGTATAAGACAGTCATCGTGTACCAGTTCTCAAGAAGTGATGGTCAGTTATGAGTATAAGACAGTCATCGTGTACCAGTTCTCAAGAAGTGATGGTCAGTTGTGAGTATAAGACAGTCATCGTGTACCAGTTCTCAAGAAGTGATGGTCAGTTATGGGTATAAGACAGTCATCGTGTACCAGTTCTCAAGAAGTGATGGTCAGTTATGAGTATAAGACAGTCATCATGCTACCAGTTCTCAAGAAGTGATGGTCAGTTATGAGTATAAGACAGTCATCGTGTACCAGTTCTCAAGAAGTGATGGTCAGTTATGGGTATAAGACAGTCATCGTGTACCAGTTCTCAAGAAGTGATGGTCAGTTATGAGTATAAGACAGTCATCGTGTACCAGTTCTCAAGAAGTGATGGTCAGTTATGAGTATAAGACAGTCATCCTGCTACCAGTTCTCAAGAAGTGATGGTCAGTTATGAGTATAAGACAGTCATCGTGTACCAGTTCTCAAGAAGTGATGGTCAGTTATGAGTATAAGACAGTCATCATGCTACCAGTTCTCAAGAAGTGATGGTCAGTTATGAGTATAAGACAGTCATCGTGTACCAGTTCTCAAGAAGTGATGGTCAGTTATGAGTATAATTGAATTGAATTGGATTTTATAGTCACACCAACAGCTAAGGTCATATGGCGACTTTCCAGCTTCCACTGGTGGAGGAAGACCCCAGGTGCCCCTCCGGGCAATTTTTGTGCACTGCCGGGCACCTGGGTAGAAACACCGACGTTCCGCAAGCCAGCTGGATAGCTTCCTCACATAAAGATTCCTAGGCCCCTGAGGGATCGAACCTACAGCGGTGAGGGGCAAGTGATTGCAAGTCAGAGACTCTAACCACTCGGCCACGGACGCCCCTGTTATGAGTATAAGACAGTCATCATGCTACCAGTTCTCAAGAAGTGATGGTCAGTTATGAGTATAAGACAGTCATCGTGTACCAGTTCTCAAGAAGTGATGGTCAGTTATGAGTATAAGACAGTCATCGTGTACCAGTTCTCAAGAAGTGATGGTCAGTTATGAGTATAAGACAGTCATCGTGTACCAGTTCTCAAGAAGTGATGGTCAGTTATGAGTATAAGACAGTCATCATGCTACCAGTTCTCAAGAAGTGATGGTCAGTTATGAGTATAAGACAGTCATCGTGTACCAGTTCTCAAGAAGTGATGGTCAGTTATGAGTATAAGACAGTCATCATGCTACCAGTTCTCAAGAAGTGATGGTCAGTTATGAGTATAAGACAGTCATCATGCTACCAGTTCTCAAGAAGTGATGGTCAGTTATGAGTATAAGACAGTCATCGTGTACCAGTTCTCAAGAAGTGATGGTCAGTTATGAGTATAAGACAGTCATCGTGTACCAGTTCTCAAGAAGTGATGGTCAGTTATGAGTATAAGACAGTCATCGTGTACCAGTTCTCAAGAAGTGATGGTCAGTTATGGGTATAAGACAGTCATCGTGTACCAGTTCTCAAGAAGTGATGGTCAGTTATGAGTATAAGACAGTCATCGTGTACCAGTTCTCAAGAAGTGATGGTCAGTTATGAGTATAAGACAGTCATCATGCTACCAGTTCTCAAGAAGTGATGGTGAGTTATGAGTATAAGACAGTCATCGTGTACCAGTTCTCAAGAAGTGATGGTCAGTTATGAGTATAAGACAGTCATCATGCTACCAGTTCTCAAGAAGTGATGGTCAGTTATGAGTATAAGACAGTCATCATGCTACCAGTTCTCAAGAAGTGATGGTCAGTTATGAGTATAAGACAGTCATCATGCTACCAGTTCTCAAGAAGTGATGGTCAGTTATGAGTATAAGACAGTCATCGTGTACCAGTTCTCGAGAAGTGATGGTCAGTTATGAGTATAAGACAGTCATCGTGTACCAGTTCTCAAGAAGTGATGGTCAGTTATGAGTATAAGACAGTCATCATGCTACCAGTTCTCAAGAAGTGATGGTCAGTTATGGGTATAAGACAGTCATCGTGTACCAGTTCTCAAGAAGTGATGGTCAGTTATGAGTATAAGACAGTCATCGTGTACCAGTTCTCAAGAAGTGATGGTCAGTTATGGGTATAAGACAGTCATCGTGTACCAGTTCTCAAGAAGTGATGGTCAGTTATGAGTATAAGACAGTCATCGTGTACCAGTTCTCGAGAAGTGATGGTCAGTTATGAGTATTATAAGACAGTCATCGTGTACCAGTTCTCAAGAAGTGATGGTCAGTTATGAGTATAAGACAGTCATTGTGTACCAGTTCTCGAGAAGTGATGGTCAGTTAAGAGTATAAGACAGTCATCGTGTACCAGTTCTCAAGAAGTGATGGTCAGTTATGAGTATAAGACGGTCATCGTGTACCAGTTCTCGAGAAGTGATGGTCAGTTATGGGTATAAGACAGTAATCGTGTACCAATTCTCGAGAAGTGATGGTCAGTTATGAGTATAAGACAGTCATCGTGTACCAATTCTCGAGAAGTGATGGTCAGTTATGAGTATAAGACAGTCATCGTGTACCAGTTCTCGAGAAGTGATGGTCAGTTATGAGTATAAGACAGTCATCGTGTACCAATTCTCGAGAAGTGATGGTCAGTCATGAGTATAAGACAGTCATCGTGTACCAGTTCTCGAGAAGTGATGGTCAGTTATGAGTATAAGACAGTCATCGTGTACCAGTTCTCAAGAAGTGATGGTCAGTTATGAGTATAAGACAGTCATCGTGTACCAGTTCTCAAGAAGTGATGGTCAGTTATGAGTATAAGACAGTCATCATGCTACCAGTTCTCAAGAAGTGATGGTCAGTTATGAGTATAAGACAGTCATCATGCTACCAGTTCTCAAGAAGTGATGGTCAGTTATGAGTATAAGACAGTCATCGTGTACCAGTTCTCAAGAAGTGATGGTCAGTTATGAGTATAAGACAGTCATCGTGTACCAGTTCTCAAGAAGTGATGGTCAGTTATGAGTATAAGACAGTCATCGTGTACCAGTTCTCAAGAAGTGATGGTCAGTTATGGGTATAAGACAGTCATCGTGTACCAGTTCTCAAGAAGTGATGGTCAGTTATGAGTATAAGACAGTCATCGTGTACCAGTTCTCAAGAAGTGATGGTCAGTTATGAGTATAAGACAGTCATCATGCTACCAGTTCTCAAGAAGTGATGGTGAGTTATGAGTATAAGACAGTCATCGTGTACCAGTTCTCAAGAAGTGATGGTCAGTTATGAGTATAAGACAGTCATCATGCTACCAGTTCTCAAGAAGTGATGGTCAGTTATGAGTATAAGACAGTCATCATGCTACCAGTTCTCAAGAAGTGATGGTCAGTTATGAGTATAAGACAGTCATCATGCTACCAGTTCTCAAGAAATGATGGTCAGTTATGAGTATAAGACAGTCATCGTGTACCAGTTCTCGAGAAGTGATGGTCAGTTATGAGTATAAGACAGTCATCGTGTACCAGTTCTCAAGAAGTGATGGTCAGTTATGAGTATAAGACAGTCATCATGCTACCAGTTCTCAAGAAGTGATGGTCAGTTATGGGTATAAGACAGTCATCGTGTACCAGTTCTCAAGAAGTGATGGTCAGTTATGAGTATAAGACAGTCATCGTGTACCAGTTCTCAAGAAGTGATGGTCAGTTATGGGTATAAGACAGTCATCGTGTACCAGTTCTCAAGAAGTGATGGTCAGTTATGAGTATAAGACAGTCATCGTGTACCAGTTCTCGAGAAGTGATGGTCAGTTATGAGTATTATAAGACAGTCATCGTGTTCCAGTTCTCAAGAAGTGATGGTCAGTTATGAGTATAAGACAGTCATTGTGTACCAGTTCTCGAGAAGTGATGGTCAGTTAAGAGTATAAGACAGTCATCGTGTACCAGTTCTCAAGAAGTGATGGTCAGTTATGAGTATAAGACGGTCATCGTGTACCAGTTCTCAAGAAGTGATGGTCAGTTATGGGTATAAGACAGTAATCGTGTACCAATTCTCGAGAAGTGATGGTCAGTTATGAGTATAAGACAGTCATCGTGTACCAATTCTCGAGAAGTGATGGTCAGTTATGAGTATAAGACAGTCATCGTGTACCAATTCTCGAGAAGTGATGGTCAGTTATGAGTATAAGACAGTCATCGTGTACCAGTTCTCGAGAAGTGATGGTCAGTTATGAGTATAAGACAGTCATGGTGTACCAGTTCTCAAGAAGTGATGGTCAGTTATGAGTATAAGACAGTCATCGTGTACCAGTTCTCGAGAAGTGATGGTCAGTTATGAGTATAAGACAGTCATCGTGTACCAATTCTCGAGAAGTGATGGTCAGTTATGAGTATAAGACAGTCATCGTGTACCAGTTCTCGAGAAGTGATGGTCAGTTATGAGTATAAGACAGTCATCGTGTACCAGTTCTCAAGAAGTGATGGTCAGTTATGGGTATAAGACAGACATCGTGTACCAGTTCTCGAGAAGTGATGGTCAGTTAAGAGTATAAGACAGTCATCATGTACCAGTTCTCAAGAAGTGATGGTCAGTTATGAGTATAAGACAGTCACGATGTTACCAGTTCTCGAGAAGTGATGGTCAGTTGTGAGTATAAGACAGACATCGTGTACCAGTTCTCGAGAAGTGATGGTCAGTTAAGAGTATAAGACAGTCATCATGTACCAGTTCTCAAGAAGTGATGGTCAGTTATGAGGATAAGACAGTCACGGTGTTACCAGTTCTTAGGAAGTGATGCAAGAGACTGTCAGTTATGACCATGGTATGTTGACAATTATTTTATGAAGAAATCATTTTTAAAATGCAGTCACCAGTCTCTAGACTGAATGCTTGTCAAATGAGGGTCGTATATTGACAGTATTTATATAAAGTGAAGTATTAACAAGGAATTTTTTATTTCAACATTGATTAATTGCAGTGATAGATTATTTGATATTTAAACAAAATGCTACTAAGGGTTTACCTTCTTAACTTTACACATGGTATGGAAGACATCGACGGCTCTGTTTCCCAGGGTTTCTTCTTCCTTCTTTCTCTTTCCTCCCTCCATCAGGTCTAGTAAGGGGACAATCATGTTCTGAAAATACACAAACAGGTGTACAAACTAAGCAAACAAGAACAGATGGTTGTTTTTATTTGAAATGATGTTCCTTCCAATTTGCATCAGTAACAAGTTTAATAAGTTACTATATACCAGAATCATACATTCAATATTGTTACCACATGCAGTTTAAGACATGGAACACAAGCAAAGATTACATGACTACTGTTTTGTTGTCAGAAAATGTGAGGATTATTGGGATAGGCCACCTTTGATAAGATTAAGAGGACTGCTCAAGTCGAGGACGAAACCCCACTCTGGAAATACTTTTAGTGGGCTAATGGTTGAAAGTTTGCAGGTTTGATATGCCATGGCAAACTAGAACTATCACTGAAGGTGATGAATACCCCGTTTTTTTTTTATATAGCCAATATAAATTAGGCCATTAACAACGGGTGATGTAGACGGACATAAGGTCATCTGTTGTTATGTGAATATGAAGCCTGGGAACAACCCATTCAAAAACTGTTTGAGGAATGCAAGTAATAAATATGTGTTACGCGACGCAATGAGACAAAAATGTGTTTTACGCAATGGGACGTTAAGGACAGCGTGATTCCTATATAGACCTCACTTCACTTTGTGAAAGCGGGGGAATAAATATTGAATACTGTGATCTTGAGCAAATACACCTGCAGCTTCATCTGTGGATTGTGAACAGGCGATCTCATGGACTACAGTCTATACCATGTACATATAACCAGTGCAATGTATAAGAAAGTAAGTATAGGGCTATCAGGGATTCCACTGTATCCTCTTCAATTCTCTGGGAGCTGTGTGTTGTTGAGCCAGAATTAGTTTGTTTGGTTTCAACGCCATTTCCCAGCACATTTTCGGCTATGTATAATGTATGACGGTCCATTTTTGTGGTGGAGGTAGACCACCCGCTTTCTCACGAGTTGAGCTCCAGTGGGATTCGAACCTGCAGCGGTTAGAGGCGAGAAGGTTTATAATGCAACACTGTCAACCCCTCAACCTGATGAGCCAGTAACAATTCAATAAAAAAACATAGCAAAAAAACATAGCAGCAACAAATAATCAAAATGCCCCATATGCTACTGAGCAACTAAGCGACTACAAACGTATATATTTCAGATAGGGGTGTACATGTAGAATACTCACCTTCAACAGGGTGACACTCGGATGGTGCTTGATAATCACTTCTATCAGGTCAAGTACCCTGAAAATGCACAAAGTTCAAGTTGTCATTTTTATTGAAGCACTTTCACATATAGAGGATCTTTCATGAGTGATTGATTAATATTGAATTTTTTAAGTGAGTTGCATAAAATTGTACTTTATTACAAGGTGAGCAATTACCAGACTGTATACCCTGCTTTGCACCGTTAACGGTCCAACACATCTTGTTGGAATGTGTAGACTTTGATCCTATGCGTCAAAGGTACTACAATGTTAATACTATGAAAGAGTTATTTGATACTACAGATTTTAGTCGTTTTAGATTTCCTTAAAAGAAATCAGACTATATAAATCATTATAATGTGTTCTTATATATATTTACTTGTTTATACACCCGTTGATGGGCATTTTTTGATTTATATATATAGTTTATATTACTACCATATCGTCCCTTATTTTTTAAGTTTTATCTTTATATATTTACATTAATTTATAATTAATACTTCATTTCTTCATCTTTCATTAGTTTTTGCGCTCAATATGACCTGTTTATGTGTCGACGTGCCGTAAAACACCATTCAGTCAATCAATCAATCATAAAATTGTACAATGCGAGGCTGTGCTACCTCAATGGAACTGACTCGCCATTTCTAATCCGGTGTTTTTATAGGTCAAAGAATTCTACAAAGCAATTTCAACGATTGAACTCCGAGCCAAACAGAGCAACGATTCAGTCTTCATTTGCATATTTATGACACTGGTGTATTATGATATTTATGTCATGCCTTTATTAAACTCTCACACCACAAGTATGTGACAAAGGTATGAATACAGCAGTTTGTAAATGTAGCAGAAATACAATATACCTGATCTTGAATGTGACAAGTTGTTTTTCTTTTTCTTTGTCCATTTTCTTCTTTCCCTTTTTCATGCTCTTGAAGGCAGCAGCCAGCATATTGTCAAACTTGAACATCTCACTGTCTGTCATGTCGTCCTGTAGTAAACGCACAATCAACAGGTCTTTTAGAACATGGTTCATTCAGAATTATCATTATGAAATTTAAGGACTTTTTAAGGCCCTAATAACCCATTTTTAAGGCCCGGTTTAACTCATAACATTATGGCCTTTTTTTTGGGCCTTTTTTTTTTTAAACTACGTGAGATATTATTCCTCTTGTATAATTAATCGACTAATTATGAAATTTAAGGACCTTTAATGATATTTTGTCAGAATTTAAGAATTTAATTACGCGGAGTTTTGATGAACGCCACGATACTCCGCGAAGACAAACTCGGAGTTCGCCGAGTAAAAACTGCACAAGTAAGAGGTGCAACTTTTTCTAATTGCAGTCATTTTAATGCATAATTATTCAATAACTTTAGAAAAAATCGAGGCAGAAGACTTTTTGTTTTGTTTTGGAAAAGCGGATGTGGGAATATTTGAATGCCCGGATTATGTATACTGGGTCACGACAGTTATATGGCGGTTCCTATTACCGTCTTCGCGGCGACTGAACATAATATTCAATTAGTAATTATACTGGAAAATATAATTTTCTTGTTAATTAGTCTTTCTTTGGAACAAATTTTACTATTCTGATGTTTATTACATCGATGGGTTCTTTAGTCAGAAATAATCAGAAAAATGGTAAAGAATTCCGGGTCATAAACACGTTATCAGTGCCGCCTTGTTAAAAGATACATACATGGCTAAGGATTATGGGTATTTAATATTTATGTCGGTAAGAAAACTGTTGACTTTCGGACAACAAAAACGAGCAAAACTTGTGATTAAATGCATTAAAAGTTTGAAATATGTATTTGTTTCGAAATTTTTTCATTGTATTTATCAGTCGTGTCAACTCTGTATATAAAAGATGCACTCGGCGTCTCATTGTTTGTACTTTGCTTTTTCAAGCGGTAAGTTGAAAAGTCGGAAAATTCAGATTTTTTTCCCAATAATAAATCACCACAGGTGTGCACTGATGGTTAAGATATTCTTGAAAAAGAATTCAGATAAAGCTTCTGTGTTTACTTTTTGAATGAATAAATGACAAAACGTTTACATTTTAGTCTTTTATTACTGCTGAAAAAATATATGATATATCGAATATCGATCATTTTGTATCGATACAAATATCGTATCGATCATTCTGACCGATACGCAGCCCTAGTACTCACTACACAAACTCATCTCAACTATAATCTGTTGTAACGGCATTTTGCCTGTCACTTTCTCAAAATGCCAGTAAAACTATTAAGGCATAATATAGTTTTATAGGCAATTACAGTCAAAACGATAGCAAAAAGGGTTATTGTTAATTGTTGGCTCAAGTAACCTATAACTTGCCAGTTAATTTTTTATCAACTGGCAAAAGATGTTGATAAAAGTGGTAAATTAGAGCCGTGATACTATGCCCATGTATTACCTCAGACTCCTCGTCACTTTCACCAGCAGCATCTCCAAGTGCAGCCTTTACTTGGTCTTTAAACGTGTCAGCCACATCTACATTCACTTCTTCCTCTATATCCGAATCTTTCTCTTCTTCATCATCATCATCATCATCATCGTCATCTTCATCATCATCACTGCTGCTGCTGTCATTATTATCGTTATCTATCATAGTTTTGTCATTGTCATCATCACCTTCTGAGGTCTCCGCATTCTCCATCTCATCATCATCTTCTTCAAGGCCAATCAGTCCTTCCTCACTGTCCAAACTTGTCTGTTGTAAAGCCTAGAAATATAAACATAAGAAAAATATCTAAGTTAAATACTACCGATACCATATTAAAAAACATTTTCAAAATTATTTCTATGAGAAGACAAAACATTTACATGGATGGTATA
This sequence comes from Cyrtodaria siliqua, assembly GCA_037043455.1. Lineage (NCBI taxonomy): Eukaryota > Metazoa > Mollusca > Bivalvia > Adapedonta > Hiatellidae > Cyrtodaria > Cyrtodaria siliqua. The sequence continues at coordinate 96,995 of JAWPHD010008448.1, forward strand.
TATCTTGATGGGAAAATCAAACATCTCAATATGTATACATAATTTTTGCAAAGACTTTATGCCTGATGTGGAAATATTTCTAATGAGCTTTACATGATGGCTGTATAAAGGATTTGTCTGCATTCTGTGTGAATATGATACACAGTGAAGTTGCTTTGTTATTTTGTCATCATGAAATTAAAAGTTTGTCTGATCTAACATCTACTTACATCAAGTATAAGCTGTAGGGCGTCGGGAGTGACGTGGTCGGCAAGGGCAGACATGACGTACTTGGCCACCGTCCTGGACAGTGTGTTGTCCTTAAACATGAGACTGAGCAGCAACTCTGTGATCACCTCCATCCACTCAGGGCCATCTGAAGAGCAGCGATATATTTATCTGGGATTGTTTACTCAAATGCTAACTTTTTTCTAAAGTGACTCATTAAAATAAATTTTTCGTTTAGATAATTTCAATAGACTGACCCACTGATTTTGTCATTATGATGTGATTGACTTAAATTAACAACTTTATACATAAAACACTGAAAGAGTATACAGGTTGTTGTTAATGTTCAGGAATTAATATGTTCAGGAATTTCAGTATTTAAGTTATAAACACAAGACTACATTCATTTATCATATAAGAACATATAAATATGAAAATAGATTACATTGCAGAAAACGTCGATCAACTGGAAAGTTCTTTTTACAGCAAATATACACAATATAAAACTTATATCTGGGACTGATATCAGCGGTAATATCGTGGCGACTATGCGGTTCAAATAGAAGAAGTCCTAGATTATCATCCCCGTCTGACCTAACTTTTCTTTTCTGTTTTGTTCATTTGTATTTTTTCCCTTTTTTGACATTTTTTTCAGCCTAAAAGGAATAAAAAATAAAGCACTAGAATGGTGTTCCAGGGAATACTTGTGTAGCCTGCCGTGCGCAAATTTCAGCTTGGTTAGTTGCAGGTTCAAGTTTTATGAAAAGGGGCATAACTCTGCCAAAATGGAAGTCAGCGTTATTGGACATTTTTTAACAACATTCCTTGAGGTAAAATGAAGATGCTTGTGAGGTTTTATGAACATAGGTCAAATACTTTTGAAGTTATGGCCAAGGTTAGGTTGCAGGTTAAAAAGTGTGATGGACGAATGGACGACGACGAATGACAGACGATGGCAAAGCTACGCAGGCGACACAATAAATTGCCCGACCACCATATTTTTGGAAGAAATCTGGATTATAATCTAATTCTACATACCATCCTGTGCCATAGACTTTCTTCTCTGTGTTGATTTTTTATAGCATACATGCAGGTCCTGTTGAAAATAATGTTTATTATATATATGTATACATCATCATTCATATTAACTTAAGCAACCAACATTTATGACTTTTGAAGGACTTATATATTCTTCTCTATAAAGTCCTTTTTAACCTTTAACTCTTAGCCTGCTAAGGGTGACTACAACAGCCTTTGCAGCCAGTGTAAACCCAGATCAGCCTGCTAAGGGCGACTACAACAGCCTTTGCAGCCAGTGTAAACCCAGATCAGCCTGCTAAGGGCGACTACAACAGCCTTTGCAGCCAGTGTAAACCCAGATCAGCCTGCTAAGGGCGACTACAACAGCCTTTGTCATCAGTCATTTAACCAAAACACCCCTTTGTAACATAAATGGAATGGTACATTCATAGCAGGCTAAGGGTTAAGTAGGGATTATGTTCCGTTACAATAATCTTTTAGACAAACATGTTTTGTTTATTATGTTCCGTTACAATAACCTTCTAGACAAACATCTTTTAATTTTGTTTGATCACTTTTGTGAATGAAACATTTGACATATTCAACAAAAGCATTTGTATTTAAAGATCTTCAGTATTTTTTAAGATATTTGAAGTTCCATGACAATTGGCAATGACTTTCATGGGCATATCAAATGGAGGTTTTTAGTATCTAGTTTATTTTTTGGTCAAAACATGTATAAACCCCTGTACACATAATTCTAGGGTTCAATGCAACATTGTTGGAAGTATATCTAAATGAAGAAGTAGATACAACAGTATTGCATGGAGCCCTCCATACATTTTCAGGACATTTTAAACTATTAAAACTTCATTCAGCACTAAAAGGTCTCTATTGCTATATTTCAGTTTGATCAACTGATTTTTTATATCTATTATGTATATTTTTTAAATATGTTATCAAATTTAGTTATTGTTCCGTGTTTAGCAATCCCTCTCAGAAAGCAACGTTACTTAATAAACAGACAATAACAAGTATTGCCCACCTGTAAGGCTTCGATGGCACCCTCTGGTTCGAGGAAGAGCTGCAGTCCCGCGTGGATGAACAACAACTCAAATGCATGACTGTCTCCGATCTTGTCGTCGGACTTCCTCTGTAATCATACAGTAGATGTCATATGTGCTGCATCGTATGTGTAACATACAGTGAGTGTATGAATGTATAAAGCGACCCAAGACAAGATTTATGAATAATCAGGGAATAAAAATATACTGAAAGGAAAAAAAAACGCGACACAGGAATTTCCGCTATATATTGTATGTACTGCACACTTAATTCCATATATATTCCAAGGAAATCCCAAGATGTTTAGTAAAAAAAAAAGTTGCAGTTTGTTAGAGAAAGGACAAAACTGTGATGTTGTAGAAGTTTTAATTACAGTACACATACAAGTATATGTACTGGCACACCCAGTAATACATTAAACAATCTCTACTTCTTAACAACACTGTCAATTATTAACCTAAGTTCTTAACAACACTGTCAATTATTAATCTAAGTTCTTAACAACACTGTCAATTTCATTTTTTATTGTTTTACTTGTAGTTTTCAAAATGGCGTACCTTGTTGTTAATGGTGGTGAGTACTTCCGCAAGCTTGTTCCACTGTTGTACAGCCTGAAAATACAGACATTACGCATGTCATACAACATTACAGTGGTGTACAATTACATCTGTCAAATATTCCCACAGACAACATTTCTGAACACACATTTGTGTCTCTTGACATTGTTAGTGTGAAAAAAGAGAGAGGGAAAGTATACACTGCCTTACTCTTACTATCAAATAGATTTCTATGGTTCTTTCTCAGAGGATCAACTCCGATACATGGGACCGTCCGGTTTACCTCCACTCTCTATCATCCACCATCCGAAGGATGAGCTAAAATAAAGTTACTCCAACCTCATATAAGATTCTTCAATACTATTACTGCAATTGTTTAATATTAAAACTACCATCTTAAATCATCTTACCACTTTTCTCTCAATGATTTTGAGTTCTATTTGACTGGAGTCAACTTTCCAAGACTTCTATAAATAAAAGATGTCAGTTAACAGGCACCAGTCAAATTAACATGGTTCAATGAAACAGCAGAACTAGAACTAGAATTTGATTTTCCGGTTTTCCCATCTATTTTTAGAGTAGATATGTACAGGAATATCCACAGTGTACAGATTTGTATGGATGGACTGAATTTATGAATGTATGGGGTTCAACTTCCTTTTTAACAATCTTTCTGTCAGTCACAAAGGTATCTACTTGTTGCAGTGACCTCAATGCTCATCTTCATAGTGGAACACCAAGCCTTAGACATTTGACAGGATACCTCACCCACCCAGTCAGATTATACTGACACTGGGCCGACCAGTTCCAGCACTACTCTTTATATTACTATTATCATTTTTATGAAGTCCTTCCTGTGATCTGGCCGGGGATTTTTTTTGTTTTTGTTTTGTATGGTGTTTTACATCATTTTCAACACATGTAAGGTTATATATGAAGGTCGATTTTTTTTTGCGGTGGAGGGAGACCACACACTATTCCTGTGTAGAACCAGTACTGTACACCTCCCGCCAGCCGTACGAATGGCCGGGGATTAAACCCTTGACCTTCCACATGTGAGGCTGATGATCTATCACTAGGCCACTGCTGCGGTTTGGGCAGAATTTAGGTCATTGACCAGTAAGAGGTGTATTATAGATTATCTGAGCCCTGTTTTATGAAACATCAGACGATGTCTCAAATTTTAAAATCGTTCACTTGTTTTCACCTAAGCATTCAATATAGACAATTATATGTTCGCGTAGTGCAGAAATATCACATGTATAAGAAAATGAAATGAAATGACGTTTATTTGAAAAGTGTAATTTATAGTGAAGCTTTTAAGAAATAGATTTACGATCAAAATGGTCGTAAGTTGTTTCATAAAACGGGGGCCTGATGATTAACCCATTATTGCCATCAAGTGTCATTATTATCAAGATAATATTTATTGTAGCATGTCATCTACGTACCTCCTCTGTGAACTCTGTGTTTTCCAGCTGCACGTCGTCATTGTTCTGTAGTAGGGTATGCCCGTACTGCACGAGACCAAACAATATGTCGAGATGCTCACCAAACTGAATAGCACGTGACTGACCTGGAATTAAAATAATGATTTGTCTATGAAGAGATGTAAACATGAAACAACTTTGAATCCGATATTGCCAGTGTTGTACATGTCATTAAAGGCAGTGAAGTTGATCTGGAGTAAATATGGATGTCAATCCAAACATAAACAAGAAGCACCAATAGTGGTGAGACCGCCGCACTGCTAAATGTTAACCAACTGAATAGAACTGGGTTTTAAGGTGCAGCAATACATGAAAGGTTATATGGTGCCCAACAGAATAAAAGTGCCAGGCTCAACCTCCATTTACATCAAGATAAAATAGGAGACTGGGCCTAGAACCTTCTTACCTGCAGAACTGCGGAGTTGCTGCAAATTCTATAGTAGACACTCCTTTTACGATTCAGCCACGTTTCCACACGCTATGTCATTATAAAGACCTTGAATGAGCATGATAAACAAGGGGCCTGTGGACGCTCTACTGGCTAACATGGCTCTTATAACATCAATGAAGCGAGTGACTGCCATTTACGTTTTTTTGAAAGTTTCGGGCAAAAAACAGCTTTTGAACCATATCAAGGCCATAACTAAAGAATCTGTTAAAGTTTGGTAAAGATCAGATGAAAAATGAAGGCCCTACCGTATTAACCAGGCAAAATATTGCATTTTTAACTAAATCAAGAGCCATAACTCCTCTGTTACTGGTCCGACTGGTCCAACATAGAGCAAAAAAATTCAAAAAAATTCAAAAAAAATGAACAAAATAATAATATAATATAATAATTCAAAAAAAAATTCATTCAAAAAAAAAAAGAAAAGAAGAAATTAACAAAAAAAAAAAAAATTCATTCAAACAAAAAAAATAATATAGCATTTACTCCACTGTTACTGCTGGTCCGATATGTTTGGTTTTCGAACTTGTCCGAGCTTTCACTGATATTAACAATCTGATAAAGTTTGGTAAAGATCGGATGAACAATGAAGCCCCTATCGTCTTAACGAGGCAAAATATAGCATTTTTAACTAAATCAATGGCAATAACTCCGCTGCTACTGGTCCGATATGGCTGGTTATCGAACTTGTTCGAGCTTTCATTGATATTAACAATCTGATAAAGTTTGGTAAAGATCGAATGAACAATGAAGCCCCTATCGTCTTAACGAGGCAAAATATAGCATTTTTAACTAAATCAAGGGCCATAACTCCGCTGTTACTATTTCGATATGTCTGATTTTCGAAGCTGTTCGAGCATTCAATGATATTAATAATCTGATAAAGTTTGGCAAAGATCGGATGAACAATGAAACCCCTATCGTCTTAAAGAGGCAAAATATAGCATTTTTAACTAAATCAAGGGCCATAACTCCGCTGTTACAAGTCCGATATGGCTGGTTTTCGAACTTGTCCAAGCTTTCATTGATATTAACAATGTGGTAAAGTTTGGTAAAGATCGGATGAACAATGAAGCCCCAATCGTCTTAACGAGGCAAAATATAGCATTTTTAACTAAATCAAGGGCCATAACTCCGCTGTTATTTGTCCGATATGGCTGGTTTTCGAACTTGTTTGAGCTTTCAATGACATTAACAATCTGATAAAGTTTGGTAAATATCGGATGAACAATGAAGCCCCTATCGTCTTAACGAGGCAAAATATAGCATTTTTAACTAAATCAAGGGCCATAACTCCACTGTTACTGGTCCGATATGGCTGGTTTTCAAACTTGTCCGAGCTTTCAACGACATTAACAATCTGATAAAGTTTGGTAAAGATCGGATGAACAATGAAGCCCCTATCGTCTTGAGGCAAAATATAGCATTTTTAACTAAATCAAGGGCCATAACTCCGCTGTTACTATTCTGATATGTCTGGTTTTCGAACCTGTTCGAGCTTTCATTGATATTAACAATGTGGTAAAATTTGGTAATGATAGGATGAAAAATGAAGGCCCTATCGTCTTAACGAGGCAAAATATAGCATTTTTAACTAAATCAAGGACTATAACTCTGCTGTTACTTGGCCGATCTGTCTGGTTTTCGAACTCATCCGAGCTTTCATTGATATTAACAACCTGTTAAAGTTTGGTAAAGATTGGATGAAAAATGAAGGCCCTATCGTCTTAATGAGACAAAAGTTAACAACGGACGACGGACAACTCGGCATCCCATGAGCTCTGCTGGCCTTCGGCCAGTAGAGCTAAAAATGACAAAATGAATCTGAATAGGGGTGGGGTGGCGTGGGTGGGGAGGGATTGTATTCTACCTCGGGGACATTTAACCAAATATCTAATTATAAAAGTGGAGATAATTCTGGTAAAATGCGTAACAAAGTTAAGGTGCGTTCCGCATGTGGATGTGCAGTGATGATGAATATGTATGCCTAAAAGCCTTTGATAAAAAAAATTGAAATAAAACTTTACATATAACATTTTAACTGAAAAATTTTAGTCAAAAAGGGGGATAATTCAGGTAAAATAGGACACAGTTAAGGTTCTTGTTATATAGCATTGTGTTATTATGCCAAGTTTCAAAACTTTCCAACTATTACCTTTTGAGAAATGGGGAAAACAAATAGTTTAACCAGAACTTAAGCCTGGATTTGCTTCGTATAATTAATTCCAGTTTCATTTCAAATGTGCAAAAGCACTAAATTGAAATATATGAAGAATTTGTTAGGAAAACAAGACAACTGCAATATTTTATTTTATCACATACTTCCCTATAAATCGTTGTTTTTGAATATACGATACGACATAGACCTAGCTAGTCCTATCCATCATGAAATAAAGGGTTAAATATGTCATATCACGGAAATAACCGAATGTTCTTTAAGATTCTTTCAGCGGAGCGATACGGAAATTACCGATTAGTTACGATTGTATACGATGTGTCACTCGTATCGTTTGTCGTCTGTTTGTCATCCTGTTTTCAAGCCAGATTATTGGCAATACATCTTATGTACGTTGAGCTGTCATCTTTGACCATAACTCTACGGAAATGACTTGACTAGTAATGCCAAAGAAGATGAAATAAAATAGATGATAGATAGATAAAAATAGTTCAACAACTTATAATAAACTCAATTATATAGAACCATCCGTGGATAAAATAACCACTTGTGACCATTCATTTTCTAAATTAGACAATTTCAAAGTCAATGGCATTCATTTTAAATCAAATTTAGGGGAAAAAAAATGTCGTTTAGATCTACACAAGTTTACGCGACAGACGTGGATGAACACATCAAAATGGGATTACATCTATTAATAATATTATTGTATTCTCCCTGGAAAAAAGCATAGTAAATTAGTTGAATTTGACAGTTCAACAAAGTCATTGCTAAGTATATGATAAATAGAAAAAAAAAGTGTATTTTCATATCACACCCTATATCAGGCCCTCGACCCATATCAACCCTCGAGCTAAACATCTTGGTTGATATGGAAATATACCCATTTATTATTCTCTATGTATCAGAAGTATTGATTTATATGGGGATTTTAGACTTTACAAAGATTAGTAAAATGAATACAAACCACTTGCAATAGAAAAAACTACCTTACTGTTTCAATAGCTCACAAGTGATCAAGTTCAACGTCTGATAGTAGTTCAGATATCAACGAAACCATGCTGTATATGTTGAACCTTAGGCCATCCTTAAAAATACATTTGTTTGCTTGGGGCACAATCTGAGAAGTTATGAAAAATCATGTGAAAATTCCTGCTTTTTGTTTGGTTGTCAATTATTTTTTAATGTTTCGCCCCGCTCCAAACCAACCACAACACCCCTCCCTCCTCTCCATCCCCAAAACCCCATACACTAAAATCTGACAAGTTGTATTTTCAACTTTTGAAAACAAGTTGCGACCACCACTTATCTTAATCTGGATCCGCCACTAGAAGAACCTCTTCCAACACAGACCGTGCAAATCGGGAACAAAGGAATTAATTGTTGACTGTTGATTTGTGTAAATTAATCCACAGTTATAACAATAGAGTGACGTCATGGCTGTGGTTGAAGCCTATTTAATGAATTCTCTCTGTAGCCAAATGCATTACCGACTTCTGCATTAAGCCCAATAATTTTTTTATCTAGAGCACCACTTAATAGGCCAAATAAAATATATTTCTCATTTGGTATATTAGTTTGTTTGTTTGTATGGTGTTTTTACGTCATTTCCAACACACGTAAGGTTATATGACGGTAGATTTTTTGTGGTGGAGGCAGAAATAAAAAAATTGACGCGAAGTTTTTTATTTTGAAACTTTTAGAAATTAAAAGATGGGAGCATGCATAATGCATCTCCGTGGCCGAGGGGTTAACACCGCTGCGGTTTCGAACCCACTAGGAGATCGACTTGTAAGTGAGATGGTGTCGATTTTTGCGGATGGCGGGAGGAATACAGTACTGGTTCTACCCAGGAAAAGTGGGTGGTCACACACCATAAAACAAGAAAATCGGTAGAACCGATAGATGCTCCGCAAAATGTATTCTCAGCTTAACATATGGCCTTGTATCACCCAGCAGTTTTCAATTTGCAAATCCATAAGTAGTCTTGAAGTTATGCTCCAGACAAGAATTCCAGGTATAATATTACAAAGGGCAATAACTCTGAATGAAAACAGTTACGATTCTTGCACTCTGCACTTCCTCTCACTGCCCTCTATCATTGTGTGAAGTTTCATTGCAGTCCCATAAGTAGTTTTGAAGTAATGCTCAAGACAAAAATTCTAAGAATAAAATTACAAGGAGCAATACTCTAATTTGAACGATGACAGAATTACTCTGCACTTTCTCTCATTGCCCTCTGGCATTGTGTGAAGTTCCATTGTAGTCTCATTAGTAGTTTTGAAGTTATGCTCCGGACAAAAGTATGACGGACGGACAAAGCCGCATAAAAAGTCGACCGTCATATATAACTTTACATGTGTTAAAAAAGACGTAAAACACAAACGAACAAACAAATTGTTATTCCTAAATGTTAAAAGAACACAAGCAATCATGTAGTAATTATCAAGCATTAAAATTGAAGTATAAATCCAGCATCATTTCGAATTTTAAACCTACCGTTTTTTTACCCGTTTTACGGTTTACGAAAGGGGGTGCGTATTATACAAGGAAACAATAAAAACATTTTTCTTGCATTTTAATTGCAGAATGTCGATGTCAGAACGGGAGAAAAACACGACGTCGAACAGAGAATTGTGAAGACCGATAAATAATACTTACTTTTTCATGACTTACTCGCTTTATAATTTAAAGTAATTTATGACTTATAAATAAATAAAGTGTATTATAAAAATATCTGCATATTTGTTGCAGAATATCAATAAATGGTGAACATTTTTCCCTCTGTTTTTCTGTTATCCGCTATTCTATAAACTGTTTATAATTTCACACGTTTTGCAAACTGCAGAAACTGCTACAGTACAGACACACTTTAAACGCTGGTAGAGTGGGTTAATCTTTTGAAGTAAGAGACAATTAAGCGAGACCCTCTATTGATATTTTTGAGGGTGGGTTAGTCTTTTGATTTAACTAACAGATACGAAGTAAAAATGTGTATGTCTCTGACAGGTAATGGAATGGACTTGCTATCAATAATGACGACCCGCAACACCTAAATTAACAAGAGGTGAATGACCTTGAAACTCTACTGACAGGTATTGAGATACAGTGAAGTTTCATGAAAATCTGTCAAGTAGTTTCAGGAGTAGTCACTACAAGTTTTTAGTATATAATTCTATGTAAACAAACATAGCCGCTGGCAGCCATGTTTAATGTTGAATCAAAATAATTTTCAACAAGGACCAACATTATGTCATGCTGATCATTTTAGAAAGGTCCCATATCAATATCACTTATTGTTTTCAAGTAGTAGTCGCTACAAATTTGTTTTTTAAAAATCTATTTTTAGCTGTGGTGGCCATCTTGAATTTGCGGCCGACCTGACATTTTGCTAGGATCAACTAGATATCAGGAGCAACATTCCAGTAAAGTTTCATGAAAATCCGTCAAGTAGTTTCAGAGAAGTAGTTACTACAAGTTTTTATTATATATGTAAACAAAGATGGCCACTGGCAACCATGTTTAAAGTCGATTCAAAATGATTTTTGACAAGGATCAACATCAGGTCATGCTGATAAATTTAGAGAAAGTCTCATAACAATATCGCTTACAGTTTTCAAGAAGCAGTCTCTACAAACTTGTCTTTTAAAAATCTCTTTTTAGCCGTGGTGGCCATCTTGAATTTCTGGCTGGCCTGAAATTTTGCTAGAATCACCTAGACATCAAGAGCAACATTCCTGTGAAGTTTCATGAAAATCCATCAAGTAGTTTCAGGAGTAGTCGCTACAAGTTTTTACTATGTAACTATATGTAAACAAAGATGGCCGGTGGCAGCCATGTTTAATGTCGAATCATGATGATTTCTCGACAAGGACCAACACATTATGTCATGCTGATCATTTTAGAAAATGTCCCATATCAATATCACTAATAGTTTTTAAGAAGTAGTCGCGGCCATCTTGAATTTCACATCAATATGAATTTTTGCATGGATCAACTAGACATCATGGGCAACTTTTATGTAACTTTTCATGAAAATCCATCCAGTAGTTTCAGAAGTAATCGCTATAATTGTTTTTTACAGACGACGGACACCGCACAATGGCATAAGCTCTACTGATCGATCTTTGATCGGTAGAGTTAAAAAAGGTTTCACCCAGTTAAAACATTGTTTCAACAGGCGTGTATCCATGACCGATTACACACATTTTATGGATGTTTATTTATTTGGCATGATCAGTAATCGTGTAATTCCTAGGTTTTCAACAGGGGTTTGGGGGAGAGTGGAAGATAATTGTTTTCAACGCTGGTCAATAATAACAGTAAAAAGTCACGATCATAAACTTTATTTAATGTCTAATTGCATTGCGACAAAGCCTTTTCCCACAATTAAATTCGTTGTACCGTATTATTCTGCTGGCTGTGAAAAAATAACTTTTTTCGAATTGCATCACAATAATTAAAATTATTTTGATGCAATTCGAAAAAAGTTATTTTTTAATCTTTTATTTTCGGCGAATGGTCTAGGTTGATGCGCATTATACACAAAAACTTTTTTTTTTACCCAGGTTTGACCTCTGAGAAGCAGGTGCGCGATATACATGGGTACGCAATATACACAATAAAATACGGTATTTGCATAAAATTAAATAAGGTAATACAATTTGATTTTTAAAATAGTCTTTTTTTATTCTACCTTAAAGAATTTTTATTTTTATAACATGCATACCAATACTTGCAAATCATTAATAATAATATGATGTTATTAATTAAGTGACTTCATATTGGCCCAAGGACTTTCATATTGGCCCAAGGTGGAAGGCCAATATGACAGTCGGAGGACTTGACAATATGAAAACACTTAATTCATGACAATTTTATTAATTAACTTCCTTTACAGTAGAAATTGTTTTTAATAAAATTATTTTGACATGATTTGCATTGATTTATAATAGCATTAATGTCATTCATTAAGGTTGAAAAGCGAGCATGAATGACATCACTTAAGAAATAATAAATACGTAGCTGTGTTTTATCGGTGAATAAAATACAGTCAAGAGTTCGGATGCGTAGTAATTAAATCACGAACTTAATTTTATTCACCGATAAAACACAGCTACGTATTTATTATTTCTTAAGTGATGTCATTCATGCTTCCAATAAAATACAGGTACGTGTTTATTATTTCGATTCTAACACAACAATAACCCCATTGTTGACGCTATTGTGGCGGCACTATATATTATCTCGGAGGTCGATCTGCGCGGTACAAAATGTTTCAATACGCTAGTGACAAACAATTAAGTCATTGCTTACATCATATAGCTTGCTTGCGCTGTATGATGTCAAACGTTCTCAGCTAGTTCAAGATGCTTATTAATGATATATGTACTGACGCATATGATGGGTTTATATCGGGGGAGGGTGCAAGGTTTGGGAACATTGCAATTTTGTTCATTTCATTAAAATTATTGTTGAGTTTGTCTTCGTTACATATATTTACCAAGTGACGTCATATAACGTGGCGATTCCAACGGATGTAATATACGCGGGGAATTAATGGAACAGCTGTGTTTTATCGTAGAATAACATACAGTTGTCTCTCAGTTCAAGGCAAATTGTTATTAGGTATTTAATACTAATGTTTGTTATACCATGTAGATTGCATTAAACATACGGTTAAATAACTGAGAAACTATGAGAATTTTTGTAAATAAGTTGAATTACCTTTAATTTTATGCAAACAGATTTAAAGTAAAATTGAAACTGGATTAATAATTTCAGGTGTTAATTCTACTGGTTGATAACTAATTTAAGATTGTCAGGTGGTGCACATTTAAATATAGTATTGTATAAAGTTCCCCTCTCTAGTGCTTTTTGAAAAAAGGTTACAAATAACTACGAAAATGTGTGAGCCTTTAAACAGCAATTCAATTCCTTCTCAGTTACTGCAGGGCAATCGAGTAGAGCTAAAAATGGACAAACATACTGAATCCCACATTAGTCGCCCAGGTAGCTATATACGGAATCAGACATCAACCCCCTCGGTAGCTACATACTGAATCAGCCATCAACCCCCTCCGTAGCTACATACTGAATCAGCCATCAACCCTCTCGGTAGCTATATACGGAATCAGACATCAACCCCCTCGGTAGCTACATACTGAATCAGTCATCAACCCCCTCCGTAGCTACATACTGAATCAGCCATCAACCCCCTCGGTAGCTACACACTGAATCAGCCATCAACCACCTCCGTAGCTACATACTGAATCAGCCATCAACCCCCTTCGTAGCTACATACTGAATCAGACATCAACCCCCTCGGTAGCTACATACTGAATTAGACATCAACCCCCTCCGTAGCTACATACTGAATCAGACATTATCCCCCCCGGTAGCTATATACGGAATCAGACATCAACCCCCTCGGTAGCTACATACTGAATAAGTCATCAACCCCCTCCGTAGCTACATACTGAATCAGCCATCAACCCCCTCGGTAGCTACATACTGAATCAGACATCAACCCCCTCGGTAGCTACATACTGAATCAGACATCAACCCCCTCCGTAGCTACATACTGAATCAGACATCAACCCCCTCCGTAGCTACATACTGAATCAGACACCAACCCCCCCCCCCCCCCCCCCCCCCCCCCCCCCCCCCCCCGGTAGCTACATACTGAATCAGACATCAACAACCTCCGTAGCTACATACTGAATCAGACATCAACCCCCTCCGTAGCTACATACTGAATCAGACATCAACCCCCTCCGTAGCTACATACTGAATAAGACATCAACCCCCTCGGTAGCTACATACTGAATCAGACATCAACCCCCTCGGTAGCTACATACTGAATCAGCCATCAACACCCTCGGTAGCTACATACTGAATCAGCCATCAACCCCCTCCGTAGCTACATACTGAATCAGCCATCAACCCACTCGGTAGCTATATACGGAATCAGACATCAACCCCCTCGGTAGCTACATACTGAAACAGACATCAACCCCTTCGGTAGCTACTTACTAAATCAGCCATCAACCCCCTCGGTAGCTATATACGGAATCAGACATCAACCCCCTCCGTAGCTATATACTGAATCCGCCATCAACACCCTCGGTAGCTACATACTGAATCCGCCATCAACACCCTTGGTAGCTACATACTGAATCAGCCATCAACCCCCTTGGTAGCTACATACTGAATCCCACTTCAGCCACCTCGGTAGCTACATACTGAATCCGCCATCAACACCCTTGGTAGCTACATACTGAATCAGCCATCAACACTCTCGGTAGCTACATACTGAATCCGCCATCAACACCCTTGGTAGCTACATACTGAATTAGACATCAACCCCCTCCGTAGCTACATACTGAATCAGACATTATCCCCCCCGGTAGCTATATACGGAATCAGACATCAACCCCCTCGGTAGCTACATACTGAATCAGTCATCAACCCCCTCCGTAGCTACATACTGAATCAGCCATCAACACCCTCGGTAGCTACACACTGAATCAGCCATCAACCCCCTCGGTAGCTACATACTGAAGTAGCCATCAACCCCCTCCGTAGCTACATACTGAATCAGACATCAACCCCCTCGGTAGCTACATACTGAATCAGACATCAACCCCCTCCGTAGCTACATACTGAATCAGACATCAACCCCCCCCCCCCCCCCCCAGTAGCTACATACTGAATCAGACATCAACAACCTCCGTAGCTACATACTAAATCAGACATCAACCCCCTCGGTAGCTACATACTGAATCAGACATCAACCCCCTCAGTAGCTACATACTGAATTAGACATCAACCCCCTCGGTAGCTACATACTGAATCAGACATCAACCCCCTCGATAGCTACATACTGAATCAGCCATTAACACCCTCGGTAGCTACATACTGAATCAGCCATCAACCCCCTCCGTAGCTACATACTGAATCAGCCATCAACCCACTCGGTAGCTATATACGGAATCAGACATCAACCCCCTCGGTAGCTACATACTGAAACAGACATCAACCCCTTCGGTAGCTACTTACTAAATCAGCCATCAACCCCCTCGGTAGCTATATACGGAATCAGACATCAACCCCCTCCGTAGCTACATACTGAATCCGCCATCAACACCCTCGGTAGCTACATACTGAATCAGCCATCAACACCCTCGGTAGCTACATACTGAATCCGCCATCAAAACCCTTGGTAGCTACATACTGAATCAGCCATCAACCCCCTTGGTAGCTACATACTGAATCCCACATCAGCCACCTCGGTAGCTACATACTGAATCAGCCATCAACACCCTTGGTAGTTACATACTGAATCAGAAATCAACACCCTCGGTAGCTACATACTGAATCCGCCATCAACACCCTTGGTAGCTACATACTGAATCAGCCATCAACACCCTCGGTAGCTACATACTGAATCCGCCATCAACACCCTTGGTAGCTACATACTGAATCAGCCATCAACCCCCTCGGTAGCTACATACTGAATCAGACATCAACCCCCTCGGTAGCTACATACTGAATCAGACATCAACCCCCTCGGTAGCTACATACTGAATCAGACATCAACCCCCTCCGTAGCTACATACTGAATCAGACATCAACCCCCTCGGTAGCTACATACTGAATCAGACATCAATCCCCTTGGTAGCTACATACTGAATCAGCCATCAACACCCTCGGTAGCTACATACTGAATCCGCCATCAACACCCTCGGTAGCTACATACTGAATCAGACATCAACCCCCTCGGTAGCTACATACTGAATCAGACATCAACCCCCTCGGTAGCTACATACTGAATCAGACATCAACCCCCTAGGTAGCTACATACTGAATCAGCCATCAACACCCTCGGTAGCTACATACTGAATCAGACATCAACCCCCTCGGTAGCTACATACTGAATCAGCCATCAACCCCCTCGGTAGCTACATACTGAATCAGCCATCAACGCCCTCGGTAGCTACATACTATCATACTGAATCTGCCATCAACCCCCTCGGTAGCTACATACTGAATCAGACATCAACCCCCTTGGTAGCTACATACTGAATCAGACATCAACCCTCTTGGTAGCTACATACTGAATCAGCCATCAACCCCCTCGGTAGCTACATACTGAATCCCACATCAGCCACCTCGGTAGCTACATACTGAATCAGCCATCAACGCCCTCGGTAGCTACATACTATCATACTGAATCAGCCATCAACCCCCTCGGTAGCTACATACTGAATCAGACATCAACGCCCTTGGTAGCTACATACTGAATCAGACATCAACCCCCTTGGTAGCTACATACTGAATCAGCCATCAACCCCCTCGGTAGCTACATACTGAATCAGCCATCAACCCCCTCGGTAGCTACATACTGAATCCCACATCAGCTACCTCGGTAGCTACATACTGAATCAGCCATCAACCCCCTTGGTAGCTACATACTGAATCATCCATCAACCCCCTCGGTAGCTACATACTGAATCCCACATCAACCCCCTTGGTAGCTACATACTGAATCAGCCATCAACCCCCTCGGTAGCTACATACTGAATCAGACATCAGCCACCTCGGTAGCTACATACTGAATCAGCCATCAACCCCCTCTGTAGCTACATACTGAATCAGCCATCAGCCACCTCGGTAGCTACATACTGAATCAGCCATCAACACCCTCGGTAGCTACATACTGAATCAGACATCAACCCCCTCGGTAGCTACATACTGAATCAGCCATCAACCCCCTCGGTAGCTACATACTGAATCAGCCATCAACCCCCTCGGTAGCTACATACTGAATCCCACATCACCCCGCTCGGTAGCTACATACTGAATCAGACATCAACCCCCTTGGTAGCTACATACTGAATCCGCCATCAACACCCTCGGTAGCCACATACTGAATCAGCCATCAACACCCTCGGTAGTTACATACTGAATCAGACATCAACCCCCTTGGTAGCTACATACTGAATCAGCCATCAACCCCCTCGGTAGCTACATACTGAATCAGACATCAACCCACTCGGTAGCTACATACTGAATCAGACATCAACCCACTCGGTAGCTACATACTGAATCAGACATCAACCCCCTCGGTAGCTACATACTGAATCAGACATCAACCCACTCGGTAGCTACATACTGAATCAGACATCAACCCACTCGGTAGCTACATACTGAATCAGCCATCAACACCCTCGGTAGCCACATACTGAATCAGACATCAACACCCTCGGTAGTTACATACTGAATCAGACATCAACCCCCTTGGTAGCTACATACTGAATCAGCCATCAACCCCCTAGGTAGCTACATACTGAATCAGCCATCAACCCACTCGGTAGCCACATACTGAATCAGACATCAACCCCCTCGGTAGTTACATACTGAATCAGACATCAACCCCCTCGGTAGCTACATACTGAATCAGACATCAACCCCCTCGGTAGCTACATACTGAATCAGACATCAACCCACTCGGTAGCTACATACTGAATCCGCCATCAACACCCTCGGTAGCCACATACTGAATCAGCCATCAACCCCCTCGGTAGCTACATACTGAATCAGACATCAACACCCTCGGTAGCCACATACTGAATCAGACATCAACCCCCTCAGTAGCTACATACTGAATCAGACATCAACACCCTCGGTAGCCACATACTGAATCAGCCATCAACCCCCTCGGTAGCCACATACTGAATCAGCCATCAACCCCTCGGTAGCTACATACTGAATCAGACATCAACACCCTCGGTAGCCACATACTGAATCAGCCATCAACCCCCTCGGTAGCCACATACTGAATCAGACATCAACACCCTCGGTAGTTACATACTGAATCAGACATCAACCCCCTTGGTAGCTACATACTGAATCAGCCATCAACCCCCTCGGTAGCTACATACTGAATCAGACATCAACCCACTCGGTAGCTACATACTGAATCCGCCATCAACACCCTCGGTAGCCACATACTGAATCAGCCATCAACCCCCTCGGTAGCTACATACTGAATCAGACATCAACCCACTCGGTAGCTACATACTGAATC